>VWZU01001018.1:377233-388435 GCA_013397095.1 Sterrhoptilus dennistouni
CTCCCTCCCACCCTCCCAGACGGCGGTCCCTGGCTGTGATCACCGCGGCCCTACACTAACTGCTGTCTTCTTGCGCCCCCCACTGCTGATGGGCCGCAGAGATGAAAGGAGACAAGCCAGACCGCTCGCCCTCTCGCCTCCGCTTTTTTTATTCCTTTTTTTTTTTTTCTCTCTTTTTTTTTTTTTTTTTTTTTTTTTTTTTTTTTTTTTTTTTTTTTTTNTTTTTTTTTCCTTGTGCAAGGAACGAGTAAATGAGAAGGAGCAAGAAGACCAGGCAGCTCTTCCGACGGTTCTCGCCCGGGGTGCCGAGACGCGGGAGGTTACCCCCACCTTCCTCCCGCGGGCAGGGAGGAACCCACCGGAGCAGCGCCTCCCAAGCGGCCGGGTGGCATCAGCACCACCCCGCTGTTCCCCTGCCGGGGGCACCGCTCCTCAGCCCGCGGCTAATTCCTTGGTTCGTTCAGAAATTACGTCATCCTCACTATCAGCGTCCCTCGAGGTCAAGAACATTTTGCTCAGACTAACTTAAAATGCTCTGAAAACACTGCCAGGGAGAGAAAGCTCTGCTGCAGGTATAGCAGGCGAGGGACTCAAACAGGTCCTTCTAGGGCGGTCCCCGGGGCAGTCACGGCACATGGCAGCAGCTCGGCCCGGGCGGCTCGGTACTCTCTGCTGCTCTCGGAGGGTCTCCCGGAAGCCGATCTTTGGCACAAGCAGTCAAGGGTTTAAATGTCCGGACCGAGAATGGAACCAAATAAATATGCCTCTCTGCTTTAATCGCGTTTGTTGACTTCTTCTAGGACAGGCGTGCTCTCCCTGTTTAGATCCGTGGTGCGTGCCATATGGCACATCTTATCCCGTATGTACATACATAGGTATACACGAACGCATATTTATGGCATATCTGCTTGTGTTCTTCCCGCTCCTGCTCTTCCACTAGAATCCAGTTTCGAAAAAACTGCTCAAATCCAGAAAGACTACATCTATGCGTCAGTATATGCATGCCTTTTACTACGGATACACGGTAACCTGTAGGGGTTTGTCGTTCTCAGTCCACAAAACTCGTTTTGAATGCTTTTGGTCTTGCTGCCAATCAGCATTTAAAAAGAAAAAAAGTATAATTAATAATCAAAGCATGTGAAAGAAATCCCGCGGGGTGCTCCTTTCTCGTTTAGCACTTTTCTTACAGTATTTCTAGCCCCGTAGGAAACACGAATGACTTTGCTGGGTATTAACGCCCTTCCCTGGGCAGCACTATGACGAGACGATTCCGTAGGGGAAACTTTGAAACACCTTTATGTTTGAGGATTATTCTCCCCTTATAGCTCTTCTCTCTAGAAGACGACCACAGGATTCAGCCTCCATCCATGTTTTGGGAGGCTGAAGGGCAAACCTGCAGCCCTCAGGAAGCGGGACGCTCCCCCGGGTGCTGGGGGCGATCCGAGAGCAGGAGGGCGATGGGACACGCCGCCGCCAGCAACTCCCACCCCTAGGGACGGGGATAACATTTCAGGCATTGCTGTTCTTCAGCAAAAGCCCCACCTGTCCTATGGAATAGGTGTTTTTCTTGAGAAAGGGACAAAAAGGAAAAACGGCACAAAAAAAGAAAAAAAGCAAAAAGGAGAAGGAGAGGAAGAGGAAGGAGAAGAAGAGGGAGAGAAGAGAAGAGAAGAGAAGAGAAGAGAAGAGAAGAGAAGAGAAGAGAAGAGAAGAGAAGAGAAGAGAAGAGAAGAGAAGAGAAGAGAAGAGAAGAGAAGAGAAGAAAAAAAAAAGAAAAAAGAAAAGAAAAGAAAAGAAAAGAAAAGAAAAGAAAAGAAAAGAAAAGAAAAGAAAAGAAAAGAAAAGAAAAGAAAGGAAAAGAAGCCCTCACAACTCGGAGATAAGAAGCAGAACAACATGTTGCAAGGGAAACGTTTCCTGGCATCCAAGCTGGTTGCAGGAAAGTCACTGGAAATCAGATTAAAACTGACAGCGTGTGCTCCAAATCCCCCCCAGCGCGGGGAAGGACCGTGCCTGGGGGCTACGGAAAGGAGAATTGAGAGGTGGGAGCTCGCAGTTCGCCCCTTCACGGGCGCTCTTGTCCCGTCGCGCGTGGATTTTGAACTAAGAGATCAAATCGCAAATCCATTTTGACCGAGCAGCAATGAGCCCCAGGCAGAGTGGGCTGAGCTCGCTGCTCTCGGTGCTCCGCAGGAAAACCTCTCCCCGAGCAGCGGGAAGGAGCCGCCCGGCTTTGCGGGAGACGGGGTAATGTTAATTGCGTGGAGGTTATTATCTCCCACATTCCCCCAGCAGAGACAACCAGATCGTTCGGATCCTGCCCCTCGGCTCCGAAACTGCCGGGGTGTAGGCAGGAGGTTGCAATTAAGCCCCTGCCGTGTATTTTTTTTCCCGCGGGCGCCTCACGAAGCGCCCTGGGAAAGCGACTCCGGCTGGCGGGGCGGGCTGAAGGCAGCGCTGCCGGCCCCGGCCAGGAAGGAGTGGGTGAGGCCCAGAGCCCACAGCACGTCCTGGACTTTTCCTCCCCGGCCTCGGGCACAGCCCTACGGGGACATCCATCCTCTCTGAACCCGGGGCCTCACCCTCTATTAGGGGCCCTTTCACAAGGAAGGAAATGAACCAGTGGCCTTTGGATGGGGAATGGTAAGGAGAAATCTCTCTCCTCAACCGTTGCCCCCCTCTCACCCAGCTGTTTCTGGAGTTATCTCCTGCACCAGTCCCCCATCCCGGCATCCAAGGGAGGATGTTTCTGGCTACCAAGGGCCATATCTGTCCAGCTATTTGGTAGTCCCAATGCAGAAAAAATATACTGTAAATACAAAGAAACCTATAAAGGTTCCATTCCCCTGAAGCTGTGGGAGAAGCTCTGGGCAGGCAGACAGGTTTCAAAGCCTTCCATCTCCCTTCAATGAGATGCATGGCCTGCTTGGCTGGTCAGCAGCATCCTCTTGGCCCAGGAGCACCAAGGGCATTAGTCCAAGACCCAAGTGGTGCAGCTGGTCCCAGTACCTGTTTGCCCAGAGTCTGGCCTACATGGTCTTCATGAGATTTGGGTGTAGCAGCAGAAATGATTTCTCTCTCCCGTAAGTCCTTCCCCAAATGCCAAAGACGCCAGGCTGGAACTGTTTTGGTTTACACTGCCCAAGCACAAGCTGATTTCCAGAACGCTGGTGGGGCTGGAAAAATTTCTGCCCTTGGGTTGGTGTTCCTGAGCAGAGCACAGAGTGGAGGTACCAAACCATGTGTCTGAGGTGGCTGCCACACGCAGCACAGAGCAGAACCACCGTCCTCCCATTTAATTTTTTTTTTAATGACAACATCGCTGTGTACTTGTATAAATCCTCAGTGATTTCACAGCTCCCCGTGGTAATATCACCAGGCTGACTCTTATGATTTCCTCCACGCCTGCACAGTTTTAGATTTATTGGACTCTTACATACTCATTCACAGAAATAAAAAGGGTGGGAGTGGAGAGGACTTGGTTTCTGGCTGCTCTCTGAGGTTTCCATGCCAGATCCGTGCAAGATCGAGGGCTTTGGAAATGTGGGTTTGTAAAACAACCCCTTAAATTACTGCACACAGGTTAGGGGGTTAGGCACACACTCACACGCACACATACACATACAAAGTAATGTCTTATGAAGGGTTAAAATCTATTAAAGGGAGTGCTAGGGAAAAAAAAAAAAAAAAAAAAAAAANAAAAGCCCACACCCAAAGACCTTCAAAACCAAAAAACCTAAACGCTCTTGAAAAAATCTTTGAATGGCAGATGCATTAATCCCATCGAATAACCACTCCAGAGCCTCATGGGTCAAAATTCTTCCAGCTCTAAGAAATTCTAATTTTGTGTGGATTAGGCTCAAACCAAATTAAGTGTATCGACATGAAAACTGGACAGTGGAAGAGCAGCTGCTGAAAGGACCAAAGAGTCTGATTTTCCAGAGGTTAGGTCCTAATCCACCCATCAGGAGCTGAAAGGAAACCAAGGCATCATCATGATTGATGATGACAGAGAATCAGGAAAGAAATTCCCTCAGTTTGGAAGTTCTTTGAATAAGGGCAATTCCTCAGCTCAGCTCTTTCCACAGGAATGCTCCTTTCTCTCTTACTTCTTAGTTGTGCCTATGTCAAGTATTTTCCTGCTGGTAGAACAACACTTAGAGATAACCTGTCTCTACCTCCCCCACAAGAAATGTCTCTGAAACAGATCTCCATGGGGTAAATGCCCCAAAAGGTATCAGGTGGGTCCTCCTCAGATCTCTGATAGATAAAGGGAGGTCTGCATGTGTCCCAGTAAAAGCAATCCAGAACACAAGCCAGTTCCTAATTTCTGAGACAAGAGCATATATATGAGATAGGGATGTTCCAAATAAAAATGTGAGATCTTCCAAGTCCTGCAGAGAGATGAGGCACCAACGTTACATGAATGGCAGATGCACTGTCCGCAGGCTGTATTCTCCATGGCATCAACCCTTCACACCAGTAAAAGATCGTTCCTAAAGCCCAGTAATCTCCTGTCAACACCGCAGAACTGGAGTTTCCAATGCATAAGTATGAGACTTCAGATGCACTTTGGGTGCACTAATTAAAGGATTAAGCCTTCCTTCTCTCTCTGAATCCTATCTGGAAGTTTTTGCACACCCTTAGTAGAATAGAGTAAAAGTTAATCAAAGCAATTCATGATTTGTACACCTCGCAGTAAACACAGTGGGCATTTGTACTGGGTTAACAGAGGGTTTGCATATATAATGACTCCAGAGCAAGCATTTGTTGTCAGGTGTCTACCTATGACAAAACAGAGAAGGTCAATCTGACCTAAGAACCAGGCAAGTTCACAGAGTAATTTGTACTTTGAAATATGTGGAACTTGGGTGACAGGGCTCAGCATTCAGACTGTTCTAGATGACTGGAGGGTAAAAACTTGTTCACTTATGGAAATGCCTAAGAATGTCCACACAGGATATCTCATTTCGCCTCAGATCCACACCCCATCTCAGCCCAAGGTGAATTTCCTTGTTAAACAAACCTAAGCTGCCAATTGAGATAAGGAAAAACACAGGAACTGGTTCAGAACAAGAATGTTCAGGTTTGGAAGTACTCTGGCAGGGCCACTGTATTTCACACTCAGATCCTATCTTAATTTGCATGAGCTTTCAAGAGTAGATGTTCATTAGCACAGTGTGGTCCTCTCAATAACTTCCTAGTACAGTGTGAGTATCTTCTGTTGGTTTGCACTAAATTAATCTAATCTAAATGTAATTAAATGAAACTAAAGTGGGCTTAAAGGGCGACCATAAGTCTACATGTAGATTCTCATCTCAAACCTCAACCCAGACCACTTCTGCACAGAGGTTGGATATCAAAAGATGAAACTAATTTCTTTTGCAGTCAAGGAGGCCTCACCTGAGCAGGAAAGAGCAAGTCACCCCCAGTGTTCCTGACAGGAAGTTTTAGCAATGATGATGTGCTCAGCTGTAAGTTACCACCTCTCAGCTGTGACAGCACAACTGATGGACACAGCACCTCTTGGTCCATTGCAATGGATTATAGAAACTGCTGTTGGAACACACTAATTAGTCTCTCTAATTCCTGAGTTCTGACAGCTTTGCTGACAAGGAAGAGCTAGCTACCTTCAGCTGCTTCACTCACAGCTACTGTTATTAATTAACCTAACATGATTTCAGTTTAAATTAACACACCAGACTGAGGAATGGGCATCTCCCTTTTTTACAGCTGGAATAAAACAAGCAGTAACCTACTACAACATATACATCAGCTAAATCCAAGACAAATTATCAATCACATCTCTCAGTGAAATGCTGCATTTTGTAGATGCTCCTGCTTATGTACTAGTGCCCACTCCTGTATCTCATTTCTGTATAAACAGGTTTTTAATCTAATAAATATGCTGGGTTTATAATGGCCCAGGAATGGGCATGTCACATACTGAATGATTTAACCAACCATTGCTTGTCATTTTACTTAAGAAGTTGGATGGGCAATACCTTAGTTGAAGTGACAGGGGGTTTTGTTTCAGTCAAGTCAGGGATCCCTTGATCTAAAATCTGCTTCCATGTTGTGCATGCTCTGGCAGCCCTTGTTCTCCCACTGTTCCTGGCTTGCACAGTGCCACAGTGCAGCTCTGCCATGTATCCCATTCTGGTCAGTTCAGGGAGTAGAGGCTGTGGCCACTCTCCCATTGTATCCTGTTGTGCAGGATGTTGCAAAGCTGCTCTAAAACATGCTAAATCACATTCTAGCAGTGCCTGATTCTGTGGAGAGTATTTTGGGTGCAACTTCATGACATATTTTAACCATTTGAAAAATGGATATTTTTTATCTCGGTGAAAAAAAATCAACTGTTTTGATGTCATTGGAGTGTGGATAATAAATTTAGGAGGAGAGTGTGAGCCAGGAAATCTGGCGTTTTCTTCCTGCCTGTCTGCTAGCTCTGTGGCCTTGGGCAAGTCCTAATCTTTCTGACTCCACTTCCTAGCCTGTAAAATTGGGCTAATATTAGTTACATCGTGGTGATGACTGCAGTAGTGATCAGTTATCAGTTTTTATAGAAAAATCCCCAGTTTTGAATGTTATTGCCTGTAGTATTTTAAAGGAGAACTGTGTCTTTGTACTCATATTGATATTTGAGGATTATAAGAACCACCCACCTCTTTATCCTGTTCATCAGGATTGTTTTACGGTACTCCTCCAAGACTCTCCCTCTGGAAGACGGACAAAACCAGTTTGTAATCCAAATCATCTGCTATGGGGCATCCCGGGCATCATACAGCTGCTATACAACATCTGAAGTGAAAACAGCCCAGTTGTCATTACAGAAGATGTTAAGTGGAAGAACAAATAATTATTTAATGGCAAGCTTCATGTTTTTCTCTCATAGTTCTATTTTGCAATGATTTCCTTTTCTCCCCTGTTTTATTCTTGTTGAAACTTCTTTCTCCCTCTCAGAAAATCAAAATTAAAATGCCAAAACATTGCAGCTTAAACACTTGCTTAGGACTTTCTCATGGAAAACCTTGCTGTCAGCTCTGTTCCAAGCTGCCTGTGCCCTCAAGCAGATGCTGTTCACGTAAGCTACTGTCTTGTGTTTCCAAGTCTCTCAGTGTTCACCCAGCTCTTCTTTTCCAACATATAACTGGAAAATTCTACAGGGCAGGGGGAATCTTGGTGTTCTCTGCTTTATCCACATTCCACATAGTCCTGTTTACAGTGCTAAGAAGTGATAATAAAGATGAAAATATGTGATTAAGTGATCATTAGCCCTAATAATCCTCAACTCTGGAGGAGGGACTGGAAATTTCCCACTATCAGCCTGCACAAAACCAGTCTGGATTTGCCTGATCCATATGGAGGATCAGGCCCATTCTGGAACAGGGTCACTGCAGGCATTCCTGGCCACCCTGCTTCTGGTATTTTGTACAGTTGGGTGGGAATCTGAATCAAAGGGCTCAGCCATAGTTCTGATTCTAGAGGCAGAAAATATTTTCTGTCTGCAGCACCACTGCTTGGCTCTGTAACACTAAGTAAATCTAAAATACAGCCCAAACTCTCTATAAAAGTAATGTAAACCTCCAAGATCTATAACCAATGCTTTGCACTCTCTAATGTTCTGTGGTAGATTTTATTGCAAGGCTTCATAGAAAGCCATTTACCTACACCCACATCCTGGGTAGGACAGTGTTGTCTGACAAGTATCTGTCTGGAGGAAGCCACAGCAAAGCCATCGTAACCAACATTTTGTAGAAAACAGTCTTATTAATTCTGTAGTCTCTGGTTACTCCCATTCAGTTTTCCTGATTCCATGCCTTCCCTGTCACTGCTGCCATGGTGCCTCTCTACACTAGCCAAGAGGTTGTAACAGAGCTTGCATATCTCATGTAACAAGGAACTTCATGACAAGGAATGATACAGCCCAAGTCTTTGTCTAGCTTTCCCACAGAACTCCTGACACTGGTTTCACAGTACCACAAGCATGGAAGGTCTGACCCTACAATGCCCAGCCAAAAAACATCCCCTTTTACACAAATGCAAGCAGATCACTGCAGAGGGACTGGCTTGGAAGGCAACAAATAACTAGTTTGGAAAAAGCATTGTGGTGTTGAGATGTGACACACTGACATGTCTCCACCAGCTGGGAAAAGGGCGAGTCTCATGTCTCTTCCAGGGACAGGAGGTGGGTGCAGAAAGGTGTTCAAGCCTTTGGCCGTGACCCAGCTGGTGTTACAGGCTGTGGGCAAACATGCAATTCATCCATCATCTCTGTGGCTGTGGCGGATCAGGGTTGCCGGGTTTGCGTTTTTAACAAGGCACACGCATGAGCTGAATATAAAATTGGGAGAGGAGAAGAGACAAGCAGCTGCTGGAGCCGATGACCACTGATCTTTTCCATGTGAGGGGGTAACCTTTGGTAACCCTGGCCCCATGTCATGTGACAGGGCCAGGAAATAAACCCTGGGCTCTTACCAGCACTCCTGTGCATTACACCTTTATTGCAGTGATGACAGGTTGATGGCTACACTGAAAGGTTCTTTTCCTTTGGGGAGTCCTGCCCAATGTTCAGCTTTATCCGTCCATAAATGCTAAGTAGTGTAGGGTCGCTGGGAAAGGTTCCTGCTCCCCCTTCAACCCCCGCATCTGAGGACTGTGACTGGGAAAGGGGCCCCTCACCTGCCTGTCAAAAGCCACTAATTCACTGTCATCACGGCTGGTTTTCTCCTGCCTGGAAGCGTAGAGAACTTACCTCTGTGAAAGTCTTTCAGAAGGATCTTCCTTCTTTCCTTCTCTTTCATATCTCATCCCAACCCAGTGTAGAAAAATGCCAGTTAATTTCTCTGGGATTTCCTTGGATGTCGGGATATGGCACAGATGCTCTCATTTTAAATAACTCCTCTGGCAGCTCAGAGAATACTGTAAGAGCTTCTCTCCTTTAGAGTTTTGATAATTACGTTAGTAAGGGCTCTCAATATGTTCCAGGGTTACAGACAGAGCTGATGCCGAGGCCTTGGGAAAAGTGCAAATCAGAAGGTAACTGAAGAAAGAAATAAGCTAGGAAGAATGCTAATCACAACTTGTGAGCTCACCATTTTTTGAATGCTATTATTTCTTCTTTTACTCCACCCCTCACAGCCCCTAGCTCTCTTTTAATTACCACTCGTGGGAAAGGTAAGCTGACTGGTTTGATAATTCTCAGCACCACAGCAAGTGGTACAAACAAGTTTAAACTGGAGATCCTAAAAGCTTTCTCTTTGTATAAGACAAATTTATAGCTTGGAAACTAAATATTTGTCCAAAGAACTGTTGAAGGTGTTTGGGCACACAGGAGAGATGAAATGGCAGATTAAATGTTTCATTTACATGCGATATGCATAGCATTAAGTCCTATCTTAATTCTTCACCTGTTTTCTGAAATCCTTTGACAAACACAAGATATTTCACATCCCTCTTGTTATTTTGAGTGGCTTTCAGGATTCATTTAACTATTTGGTGTTGCTGTGTGGAAGGGTGCAGACTCCAGTCCCTAACAGCAGTGCCACAGGCTGCAGGAGGGTTGATTCCTTCTTCAGCAGGCATTTCCAACATGTTACTACTGAATAAGGATGCAACTTCACCCAAGAAACCAGATCTGACTCCAGCAGGCATGCAGAGGCTCTGTGGATAAGCTCCATATGAATGTTTATAAATAGAACAAACAAGAACAACAAACAAGCCAATGGCCTTCCCTACCATAGAAACCCAACAAAATTTCTTTGGTGGGAACAGGGTTCAGCAATTTTGGAGTTTCTAGGTGTTCAGTGCAGTATTTGCTTTTGCACAACAAGCCATATGACACAGGCTTTATCAGAGCCATTTCTGCCTCCAGTATTTTGGTTTTGGTGGGTTTTTTTGGCAACTCACTGAGCTACCATGAAACTGTGATCTACAGCTCACTCAACCAAACCTGCACAACAGGATGGCAGAGATCCCTCTTGTACACACACTTGTGCACACAGACACACACATGCACACCATTTGCCCTTTCTCCTTCTTATCAGTACTCTAGAAGAGGAGAGAGCATTTCTGTGGGGTTGGTGGTCTGATAATTTCCTATAGTCTGCTTTCAGGAGAAATACATATGTTTATTCATAGGTTCAGGTGATGATTTTGGCATACAAACTACAGGTAAACATGCAAATTTTTACTTCATCCATAGTTTATTAGAACAAAAAGTATTCCTTACTTGTACTTCTAATAGAAAAGATTAAAACAGTACCAAATGTGAGCATTAGTGATTTTCAAAAGGGGTTTTTATTCTTTATGCCCTAAATGCCTAAACCTAACATTTTGACGTAGTGCACAAGCTGTGATCATAAAACGAGTTTTACTGGGAAGCCATGTTTTCTTCTTGTGTATCAGACTTATTTAAATTTATTCTGGGTATGTTCCAAGCACTGTGCTAGAGATTAAAGGCAACTGCACACCCCAATTAGCAGCCAGCCCTTTCTAAGTAAAAATATTTCTGAGGGGCAAGATGAAAGTGGAATAATTTCTGTTCATTAGCAGTAGAGAGCTGGGGTGGGTTATTTTTCACTAAACAGTTATACCTTGATTTTGAGCACCTCAAGATTTAAAAAGAGTGACCACGTAAAAATGAAACCCAGTGCAAGAATACCCCTCCAGGAATCGCTCTTGATTGAGCAGTTGAGCTCTGCAGTAAAAAGCACACTGACTAGTAAAACATCGCGACTGTTCACTCCAAGCTCTCCGGCAGAAAATCTAGCTCTGGGGCACTAATCTCTCTGTCCTGCACGCAAAACTGTTCCGCTGCAGTCGCGGTGCAGGCCGTAAAAACTATTGCTTCCCTTGAGCCAAGGCAGCAAAAAATTCACGCCGTTCCAGGGGACAGTCGGCCGCGAGGCTGAGAAAAGTCACTTTCAGAAGGACTTTACCACCTCTTTCAGAGTACGATTCCTCTGGTGAGTGCAAATCCTGCCTTGTGCGCTCTGTAAGCGAGAGTAGTTTTTCCCTTTGGAGTAATATGGCGTTTACCAACTAAAAATTGAGCAAATAAATCTCAGAACTGTATTTCAGAGGTGTACTTTACACCTAAAAGTCTTGTTTTAATTTTCACGTTCTCACAGAGGCCTATAAATCTTACTTTTCACCCGCTTTACCTTCTGGGGAAAAAACCAACCAACCAACAAAAAT
>VWZU01001018.1:520266-559557 GCA_013397095.1 Sterrhoptilus dennistouni
TCCTCCGCACCCGCTCAGCGCCTCTCCCGCGGGACCCGCCTGCGGGCACGGCAGAGTCAGCTTCGCCCCAGGGGTAGCCCCGCGCCCACCCCATCTCTGCACCAGCCTAAGGTGGCACGGCGGCGCCGAGCCAGGGATATCACTTCTGATATCCTTTGTCTATTAATACAGCCATCACCAAATCCCGGATAACCTCCCGTTCCCTCTGTCAACACCCCTCCGCTCCAGCCCGTGCCGGGGGAAGAGGGATGGGACCTGCCATCGGGGTCCTGTAGCAAGGGGGTGCCCCTTTTAGGGGTAACTTGGTGACAGATGTTGACGTTTCTAGGGAGCTCGGTAAACAGAAAGTTGGACTGGACTTTTTCATAGCCCATGTGTTTTTCATCATTCCCCGTCAGGCTCAGACCAAAGGCAGAAGCTTCCCTCTTCACACTCCTCATCCCCTCTCATCTTCAGCAGTCACTCAGCCCCGGTGACAAGCAATAAAGAGCAGAGAAAACACAGGAGACCAGCTTCGTTAAGTAATGAAAAGAGACGGGGGTGAGGACGAGGTTGGTGGTGGAAATAGGGGGCCTTCTCCACTGCACACCAGTGAACCTTCAGGTGCAAAACACACCTGTATAAATCACGGACCCCTTCTGGGAGCACTGAGGGCATATTGGAGAGGTCCTGGAGAACAACCACTTGTCCAAACTTCTCACCTCATAAGGAGGCGAAGGTCATGGAAAGGGCTAAGCCTCAGAAGTGGGAATTTCTACACAGTTTTAATTGAAACTCTTCCATTCCAATAAAACCAAACTTCTCCTTTACTTTTGCAATGGGTATATTTTCTCAAATAACTCTAGTGCAAAACATCAGTTGGAGTGGAAATGTCATCCAAACATCGATTTATCTTCTTTACACAGTTGTAAAATATTCCCACTAGCACCCAGCAAAGGTAGACACGTGGACTAGATTACTCTATTTTGCAAGAAATAAAATCCCTGCAGCACAGCTCTGCACTATCAGTGAATTTAACATCCTTGCATGGTTCTGTGGACAGATGGGTCATAAAACAAAAGGCATTGGTGGGGTAGTGTTGTGTTCTTCATGCTGTGATGGGGAAAAAAAAGGGTAAAAAAATAACACTGTCTAGAAACTGAAAGGTGATCCCATCTGAGCTGAGCCATCTGAGAACCATGCATATTTCACTGCACAAAAATGTTATCTTGGAGGAACACTCCTACCAGCAAACAGTATTAACATGAACAATATGCTTCAACATGGAAGTGGGTATTGCAGACAGGCAGGACCCCATGGGGCTTTGCAGTTCATTACATCCCCCTGTATATTTTATTTTCTGTATTTCTGACAGCGCTATGAGGCAAGGCAGTGATCATGGAAATAGAAGGTGGGGCAAAAAGGGTCTGAGAAGTCCTGTCTTCAGTGATAGAGCTCAGATCCCACTGCACAGGAAATATGCAGTGTTTTTCTATATCCATAGGAACATACATGTCCCCAAAAGCTTAGATTCACCCAAGCTTCTTTTAAGTCAGCTCACAAACTAAAAGATTTGAAAGATTTTGAGGCTTGCACCTGATATGTATCTTGGCTTTGAGGGGGACCTCCTGTGGCTCATTGCTCAGGAAGACCCAGCTCACCTGAGACCCTCAAATCTGTAAATCTGAAAATAAGCCTCACTGAGCCTGGTAATCCACCGGTAAAGATAAGTTTTCTCTCTTCAGATCACATCTTTCTCACCCCAGGGGTTGAACAGCATTTATACAATAAAGTATATAAGGAACATAGCCAAACTCACAGAAAATTCTGAGGACCCTCTAACAAGAGAGTTTGATTGCAAATTGGATGAGAGACTCTAGAAATCCAGATAATCTCTATGTAATCCCCTTTTTTGAACATCATGTGTTTTGAGACTGGTCAACCATACAGGGTGACTCTCACTTTTGTTGGAGCTGAAAGAGAAGAAGACATAGCTACTACCTTAGGCTTTGGATCAGGCCCTAACTGGAAACTCCGTATTTAACAACAGGCAAAATTTTCCCCTTTGCTTTTCACTGAGAAGACAGCAAGGCAGGCTGTGTACTGAAAGCAGTGAAAATCTAGCAAGAAATCTTCTCATCACAGGTTCAGTTTTTATTTATTTATTTATTTATTTTTCTCTCCTGTATGTAACCAACCATAGATGAATTCTGATTGTGGAAAGGGAAGCATTTAAAATATTTGCTGCTATCAGAAAAAACAATTTTTCTCACCCTATACCATAGGTGGTAATCAAAACAAATGCAAATCTTTGAAGTTTAAATGCAAATCTTAGCTGTGACCCAAACTATGATATTGTTCAAAATATGGGAATGGAGGAAGTCCTTTAGTCATCAGTCTTAACCAGGATAAAATACAGAACACATAATAGGACCTTCTTCTACAGATCTTATTCATTAAAATCAGTGAAGTTTTGCTTTAGAAAATTCTCCAGACAGGATTTTTTAGCCAGTAAACATTTTTCAGTGTGACATTTTATAAATTAAAAAAAGAAATGAAAATTAGTTACCACAAATGCAGCATTTAAAACAACGGTGAGCCCATGTTAACATTGATTTCTCTCTCTGTGTCTCCTTCTCTCTTTCTTTATAAACTTATGTACTCTGTCGATAAAATACCATCCTCTCTGATAATAAATCTGTTGTTTCAAGCTAGGATGCTGCCGTTTCCTTTCCCATGTAATTTATAGTTGTATTGATTCTACAGCTGTGGTTCTCTATTTCCCGCCTGTTGTATTAAAAATGGGTTCTAATTGCAAGGCAGATAATCTTTGGTTGAAGGACCTCACAGAGTATTTTAACTGCAGCTAAGGAGATTTAATTTGATTAATAGAGAAATGAAAGCCTTGAATATTTAAAATGATAATTTTCAGTTTAGGAAAAAAAGAGAGACAGACAAAGAAAGGAGGTTAATGGATCCAGGAAAAGCATTCATAGATCAGCATGAGCAGATGTTCTTTTACTTTTCTGTCAACGTTTCTGGTTTGTTGTGCATATAGAAAAACAAGCTTTTCAACTCTCACCATGATTTCAGCCTGTTGCCAGCTTTGCTTGCCTGCAGGATATCTGCTTATCTAGCAGAGGAGCAGGATCAGGCCTCCTCTCCTTTGGTCTAGAAGCAAAGCAACCTTTCACATGGGCTACAAGGAGCGTCATACTCCCCACCCCCCACGCCTTTGCACACACATTTTCAGCCCTTAGATCTTTATTTCATAGAATTCCTTTCCTCTTAGAGACAGAAATACTGGCCAGGAGATGAATGGAAGAGCTGAACAATATTAACTGCATTCAGGTGTGTGTTGGCTAAGACAAACCTGGCCCCTTTCCTTGAGGGCAGGATGCATGTTCAGCCATGTGGGACAGTGACCCCATGCAGCTGTACAGGGTCCCCTGTACCCCTGGTGTCTGCAGTCAGCATGGAACCTCAGAGTGAGAAGGATGCTGTTATTACATGTAGGAAATTCCAATAGCCATTTTCCTTGGGGAAGCACCTTTGAGGGCTGCCCCACATGACATGTCCGAAGTGTCCATGTTGAAGGAAGAGACCGATCTAAGGGTGCATGGTGAGTCCTTTAGGATTCATGAGAATGAGTCATGTTATTTCATGTTTTTAATCCCTAAAGTAGGTATTTTGTGTAGTGCAATTCCATATTAGTTTGGAGCAGCAGCACTAGAAGGGATGGAGTCCAGCCTGAGCCTTAAAATCAGGTTTGTCTCTAAATATTCTCCAGTGTAAGGAATATATATCAGCCTTTGAATAAAACAATCTGCATTTAAGTGAAGATTAAATAATCTGAGATATATTTTTCACGTCTCAGTGGGCAGGCCTTTTTTATTATTGTAGTAAAAACCCTTTTATGATACAATTTAGAATAAAAAAATACCAGCAGGCATCAAATAGATTTCCTTCCACCACAAAAGGTTAACTCCTGCTGTATTTGTGCTATATGAAAAGGCCTAGTAGTTTCAGTGGGGAGTTTCTCAGAAAAACAAGTGTGGAAGTAGCCCCAAAAGTCACACTACTCACGAGGTAATCACTATCTGAAGTTGAAAAGAAGAGGGAGAAAGGAATGAAACCTGTCAGCAGCACTGCCTTGAGATGTACCTGCTTAATGTGAGTTTGTCCAAAGGCAGGCACTGTGCTCTGCTCCAGAGATCCTGTCAGCTGGATCTGAAGGAAACCCCTTGAACAGTCACGTGAGAACATCCCTTTAATTGTGAGCAGGAGTATGTGGGCTTTGCCAGGATGCCACTGAAAATATGGCTTTTTCTTGACCAGCAATATGAATTCTAGATGTACTCAAAAGCTGAAGAGCTTTTAAATACTTTTTAGGAAAATGGAGGAAATCAATTCTTCCTTGTATCCACTGTACTCTCGTACTTAAAAGAATATTAAAAATAAAGCCTTTATCTAGATGTTTCCCAGATGCTTGTCCACAGCTATGACACAAGCTCCTCAGCATCTATTCACTGGTGATCCAAACCTTTCCAATTTTCCAGACTTCATGAGCTTATGTTCTCCAGCCTTTGGTGCAGTTTTTCCATTGCTGTAATCTAGGTTAGATTGAGGGTGGTCAAAAGGGCAAGGCTTGTGTGAGGAGGGAAGTTGGACAGCTGTGCAGAGGTTCTGTTGGACAGGGCTGCCACTGTCCCCAAGAAGACTGGCTATAGAGCAGCGGGGTGGCTGTAAGGAGTCACTGCTGCCCAGGAGTAGGGGCAGGAGTGGGTGCTCAGCACAGTGAGGAGGGCCCTTAGTGGTGATACCTTGTCCTTCCCAAGCACAGTGTGAAATTCTATATTCCACAGAGAAGCGTTTCAAGTTACACTTCACGTGACTGTCCGGCAGGATTGCTATTATTTAATGCATGTTTAATTCCTCAAGGTTTTTTCTTCCAGGTTTTTGCACTCTTTAGTTTGCCTTCCATCACCCATGGTTTTATGCTTTTGATAGAGCATAAGAGCTTGCTTTTCTTTAAAAGGCATGTGGATCACAGGATAGAAATTAATTACTTGAAAATTTTTTAATACTTTTTTCACAAAAACAGATATCTTCCTTCCTTCCTTCCTTCCTTCCTTCCTTCCTTCCTTCCTTCCTTCCTTCCTTCCCTCCTTCCCTCCTTCCCTCCTTCCCTGAAAATATTATCCTTGTCACCCAGATGTGACTGTCAGATGCAGGTACCTCCACCTCCCTTCTGGAATGCCCTGCCAGGTTTATACTGGGGTGTGTGGGAAGGAAAGGAGTATGTGCAGTTTCCTTCTCAGTGTGAGGTTTGAAAATGAGGCTTTGATCTGAGCATCAATAACTCTGCTGAGGGTAAGGGTGATGTTTTATTGTCATTGGATGCTTATTCATTGTTTGCTGTTGATTTCATGTTGTCTCCCAATTTTTTCAGTCTGGAATTCACAGACTTCTGCTGCAGGGAAAATGTGGAAATTGTTTTTTCCCTTGTCACAACGTGCTCTCTAATAGTTGCCTTCTTTTCCACTGTGTTTTCTTCTGCTTTAATATCTTTAGTAAGTGTTACCATCTGCTTGGGTGCTGGGTACTCCATATTGTGAACAAGGCCAAGAGTTTCTGAGGGGCTGGAACAGTGTTGTTTACTATTAGGCATAATGGAGATTGTTGTCTTTGCCTGGGGCAGGTGTGCTGTGACTGGGACAGACATAGAAATGCGTAACATGTGCTGGGGTTCAGCTAGCTACAGTTTTCTTAAAAGGAGTTTTGGCCGCTGATCTGTTGGTGTTTAGTTGGTATGAAGAGACTCTTCTCCTGCTGTTGTCTGCCCCCTAACATGCTTAACCTTAGAGAGAAAGACAAAACACATTGTGCTGCTACTAACTGGTCAAAAGGCTCTATCAATTTTAGATGAGATAGGTACATGTCAGAATCAGCATAATTAACTGGAATGACAACCTTGTTAAATGTGTTTATGCCGTTGCACTGGTAATAAAGCATGTGTAAATTTACAATTAAGGCATGTCTTTCTTCTATACCTTGGAGACTAGTGACAAACATTAAGAAGTTGTATAGCTGCAGAAGCTGAAGAGAGGTATTTATCACAATAAAAACATTAGGTGATGCATTTCCCAGATTATCTGTCCTTCTTATGCAAATACTCTTTTTGCTGAAAATTTCAGGCTAGGTAATAATTATATTTCTGATCTGAAAGGTGATATTTCACCCTGTGAATTATTGTTTTCATTTGCAAGATGGATGAGAACCACAATGTTAACTACCTGGCATAAAGGTATTTGAAATAGTTCCCATTTCACATTATGCATCAAGCTTCACTTTCTTTATATTGCGTGCACTGTACATTGCAGATGCACAGAGAAATTTTCAGGGATGCTGTAAGACATTTCCTTATATTGTACACAGATTCTACAGCTCCTGCTACAGATGGCTGGAAAACATCAGCACAAGTAAGATAAAGGTGATTTAAAGTTCGTCTGTGAGTCAGGCAGAGAACTGACAGCCATCTTTAACCAGCCTGACCCTGGGATGACCCTGAGCTCAGCTGGTTGTGAGATAGTTGGGTCTATTATGGGACAAAGGATCATATGTCTGACAGGATGCAGAGAACACATTACAGGATCACAGCTGAGTAACAGTGCAAGACATAATGTACATTTATTTGACGAACAACACAAGCAAATCTTGCCAAGAAAATTTAATTTCAACTATTTTGTTTATTTCAAGTCAATCTCTTTCTGTTGCCTATTTCAAGAAATTAATATAGCTTTTTCCCTTCTATGAATGAAATAGATGATCGTGCTAGTGTATTTCATAAAGCATGAAGAATGTACACTGATAAATTCTTATAATGGGGTTCCACATTTCTACTGTATTTCCCTCCCATGTGGGCTCAATCTGCATCTATTCAACATTAAATTTCAAACGTCTTTGCCTACAACCCCATATAATTGGTCAAGTGAGCCTGGAAATGCCAGAGCTAGTGCAGCAGTGGCTAGAGAAAGCCGTGGGCAAAAAACTGTATATGTCTTTTACTGCATATGGTCTTGTAAGTGAGTAGCTACACTCATGTGAAAAGTGCAAAACCCCCAAAATTTTGGCATGACAGCCTTCTCAAGAAGGGGGAGAAATACCCAAGTACTCGATAGGCTGAACTTCCTTCACTTCTAGTTTCAGAGATAATACTGTGGCAAGGAACTTGATATCTTCAATCTCAGCACTGGGAAAAGGGCTGACAGAGATATGGAAAACCTGTATAACCTTGCACATCAAAAAATTAGATCAACTCCAGCCTCTCCACTGCAGAGCTCATCATATGCCGTGGAAGGGAATGATTTCTGGGCTGAAGATATGGAAGGCAAAGCTGGGCATTGCTGGGGCTTGCCTGGTTGGTTGTTCAGGCATTATCCAATGTGCCCTGACCCTGTTGCTGACCACACCAGGCCTCTGTTGTGGAGGAAAGGGAGAGTGGGTGTCTCATTGCTAGTGCGTCTAGCAAGAGAGTTGGAGTGATGGGGAAGGAGGTCGGTACGTTTCTCAAATGACAAGTCTCTTGTAGCAGGGGGGGAGGCAGGACCACATCTGCCACAACTCCTGGCAGTGCTGTGCCCCTGTCCCTCTGCTGCCCCAAAGCTGCCATCCAGCATCACCAGGCAGGAGGCAAAATCTTCAATCAGCGGAAGGAAAACTGAGAGTTAACCCCCTGCCCTTCCTGCGACCCCCACCACCGATGTGGAGGGGTGATGAGAGAGGGGGGATGAGGAGCTGCACCACAGGCAAAGCTGAGAGCAGCGCTTTACCCAGCCAGCTTTCATGGGGACAGGGGGTTAATCTGCTTCCCAGGCCCTGTTGTCAGTGGCCACACGTCCTATTGCTCCAGGCAGGCTTGGATCTGGCTCAGAGTCCTATACAAACAGCTCACTCTTTACAGAGCTACTGCACTGGGTGACCTCCTCTAATGTATTACTGGTTTATATTTGCGCTGATTGCTTCCAAAGGGGAAATGACATGAAGTGAATCAGTGTGACCTCATTAGCGTGGCTCACACTGGTAAATGGATGACCACCATTAGGAAGGCTCTGTTGTGGCAGTGCTTCCATCGTGTTACCTGTGGATAGTATCATCATCTTGCTATAACCTGCTGCAAAGATTTATGCACTATGCTAACTTGCGTGCTGCAGCTGCTTTCTGTCTTATAAATATTGACTTCTGTGCCAAAAACAACAACTTGGTACAACAGGAATTAATCTTCTGCTTGACTGATGCATCTTTACAGACCAGTTTGTCTTTAGAAAATAGACCTCAAGAGAGTTTTATGATTTAGAAAAATACTTTGTAAGTTGATTTAAAATATAGGCTGTGATAAGCAGAGGCATCATTAAAGTGACATGGGGGCTATATTTTGCCTTCTAGATTTTCCTAACTATGCCATCTGTTTGTCATCTCGACTTGTCTGAAATTTTAAAGAAATTGCCAGACTCTGGGTCCTGAATCTTTTCTGTATGTTGCAGTTTCTCAGATAATTTATCTATCGCACAATTCAAATTGTTTTAATTCACTTGATTTTTTTTAAATTAAAAAAAATTAAAATTTGGGGAATCTGATTTTTCAGAAGACTTGCAGATATCCTCCACTGACAGAAGACACCTTTTGTCCTCAGCAAGAGCATTACAGTTCCAAGGGAGGCAAAGCACATTTCCAACCTGATGTTAGACACTAGGATGAGGTCACAATATTGCAGAATTCTGGAGCTGACAGTAAATAACAGCACATAGAGTCAGGGCTCTAAAAGATTAAAAGACAGGATGTCAGCTTATCCTAACCAAGGTCCTTCTAGGAAGATTTGTGCACTCTGATGTTAAACAAAGGTACTGTGCAAAGGAACCATTGAGGATACTTGATCTGAAGATGAGCTTACAGTATTTTGATGGTTGCCCTCTGTTGAAGTTCAGGTGTTCATGGCTCCAATTACAGGCATTTTTTGTAAGCCTGTCCATACTAAGCACAAGAGTGAGAGAAAGTGAGTACTCCCCACTGCGACAGAATTTCTGACTTGATAATGTTCTTATGGATCATGCGAAAATTGGAAAGGTGATGTGGTTTAGAACAGTATTGGCTCAGATATGTTACCATGTGTTATGGTATTATACTCCATAGGCCAGATCTGATGGACTTGCAAGTGAATTTTTGTTCAGATGGAGACTTCAGTGCTGGTTCTCTAAGAGTTTTCATAAAGCTCATAACCACGCATCCCTGAATAAGCAGACTGGCAGCAGTAACTCAGCTCCTGGAGTGAAAATTTATCTCCAAAATGGAGCCAGTCACTGGGTTTTCTCAGAGTCCCCACCCAGGCAGATGTTTGGTTTGTGCAGTGTCACAGTGATGCCTTCAGAGCCACTAGTTTATGCTCTCCACACTGAAATACACTTTTAGGCCAGTAAAATTTGTGGTAAAATACCAATAACCACTGTGGGTTGGAACCATAAATAGAGAGCTGATATGGCTGAGGCTGCCACTGACAAAAGATTTGAGAAATTCGAGACCACAACCCCTCTGAAGGCTGAAGTAATCTGAATGGCTCATGTTAGTTATTCCACACCAATGGTTATTTTTGCCATAAATACAAGGCTTATACATCTCAGAAAAAAAGAACAATAGAAATGCTACAGGTGCATAATATAAAAAAATTAATAGTCTTTAAGCTTACATGTTATGCAATGATATTAAAGATTTGGGTTTTACATTTGATAAACCAGAAGCATTTTTCTTTTATAGCTGGTTCCTGTGCTTGCTCAGTATTTAAGAATTCAAGCAGGTAGATATTTGCACTGGCTGAGCTGTTTGGCAGTCTCAGAAATGGACTTTTTAAACTTTTCTGATGTCTTATCTGTTGGAGATGGATATGCCCATGCATTTAAAATTATGGAGCTGAGTGTCTTCAAAGGAAGAGTTGTTTATCCCTTCAGAGGAGACAGCGAGACAAAGTAAAACAACGCTGAATTTTAAGCTTCATCTCTGGAAGGCTCCTAGTAGTGCAAGTATTCTCATATGTGAAAAGAGTATTTATTTTGTGGTCAATCCTTTAAAAAAGCAACTGAACTGATTAAAATCACTTTCAATCAATAAGAATTGTAAGCAGTAGGAATTTTCATCAATAGGACTTTGGAATTGTTAACTGAGAATTCAATTTCTGTTGTGATTATAAGCTCCACATCTATTTAATTACTTCAGGTGCAATGCTATTACTAGGAAAAGGTTCATTCATAGTAAAAGACATATAATTTAAGCATTTAATATATAGTTTCAAATTGTAGCAGTGATTGGTTTAGAAAAAAAATCTTCTGTAACTGACTGATGAAATGTGCATCTAATTATAAATATGCCAATGCACAGATGGGATCTTCAGTAAATACATGTTCATACTGCACATTAAAGGATTCATATTAGGCAAATGAACATATTTTGAGCTCTAGGAATGATTAATGTATGGAAAGTAACATGAAGCTGTAGTTTAGATCTGTTGCAGACTTCAGAGTCCAATGTAGGAAACCTTATGATAGCTTAGGAGTAATTTCGAAGTCAAACCTACAAAGCAAAGGGCCTTTAGTTCTTTTTTCAACACTTTCCACAAATGGGATGCTGGTCAACAGCAGAATAGTGATTGCTACTGATTTTTTGTTTACAGAAAGCAAACCCAGACGCTGGCACTTGGGTAGCTCTCTGGATCTGTGGTGTAGGGCTCATCAGCAGAAGCTGTGACTGAAGGCCCAGAACTGGCCAAGATCATGTGAACCCTCATCTCTTCTACAAAAGTTGCCTGCTCTGTCAGTGCAATTGTTTGTGCTCCTGAAATAATATAAAGGGGTTGACCTTTATATTATTTCAGGAAATGACGAATTTGTTATTCACTGGGCTCAATGATATCTTTGTTTCTGACTGAGAAGGTGAAGATTTTGTGGAAAGGGTTTCCTTCCTTATCCAACTTTAATCTTGAGAGCTTAATCAAACAAGTAGATCAGACTTAGTGATATATGGACAATGTTTCATGGTTTTGTGGCTCTCTTGAGGCATAGTCCACTAATATTTCAATCCCTGACAGCACTTGTAGTTTTTGACGTTTGCTATTAGTTATTACTGATTTCCTTAGGCTGTGATGTTGCACACACTCGTGATAATGTCCCAGATGTATGAAGCCAAGCACAGGCATTTCTCTGGATTTTTGGATCAAAGGAAAGCTATGAACAGGTATCCTGTTGCTTCAGTCACCGCTGAAGTCAGGTGGCAGCTGAGCTCAGCTCTGTGCCAGTACAGCTGCAAGATTTCAGACAGACACTGTCTGTACAAGGTGTGCAACCCTCAAATCTCCTGAAAAGTCCCCTTGGACTATGAGTTGTCCATCAGAGGGAATGAGGTGAGGATTTCTCTGTTGGAGGATCAGTATAGTCATTAATTTATATTTAGGAGAGGAAGGAGAATTCTCTGCTATTCCCATGTCTCCCTCCTCAGTTTCCTGCCGCTGTATTAAGGTGAACTTGAATGAAACTGCTAGCAGAAAGCCTAATGGAAAAAAAATGATTGGAAGACCTAGCCTAGAGCACTACTCATGTTGCTCTGAAAAAGTTGAAGTTTGTTTTAACTGGAGGCCATGGCAGGGGGAGAGGCAAAGAGCAGCCTTTCTCCAGGTGTCAGGGAAGTCACTCTTGGCATGAATTGTTTTTTCTCCCTCAATTTCAAATACTTTTAAATTTCTCCTAAGCTTCTCCAGGGTTGAAAGACTTGATGCTTGATCTCAGCTCATAAAAGACCTTCTTTTTCCTGCTGAAATTTTGAGAAAAATTCTTTGATCAAACTTTGAATCACAGAAAAGTAGGACAGTAAACCTTCTTACAGACTACAGCTTAAAAACAAGCAAGTAAGCAAACAACCAAGATGTACCCGAGAGAAAATGATATCTAATTTTGACATCTGAATGTTCTTTTGTAAAGGCTAATCTGGTTCTAGACCAGATGCACAAAATTCAAGAAATGCCACGCACAGAAGAATCCTCAAGCTTGTAATGTCAAGCTTGTAAAACAGTGTTGAGAAACAATTTCTAAGTGTGCATGGCAAAAGTATTCCTTTGAGAAACACAAACAAAGGAAAACCCTCTAGTGTGAGAGCCTGGGAATTGGAGAAGCACTGTCTGTTCTATTTGGCTGAATGCCACACTGGGACCAAGCTGCTGTGAGGGATTTGGAAATGCCTTTGCTTGGACCCATCTCAGCCTAGTGAGGAATTGCCCATCCCATGTAACTGATGGCCTGTTTGGAAACTAGACCCAGCACTGAATTTTAATGACTGCCTTATGCACTCAAAATGATCCAAGCAACGCATTTGCCCCTAGTGTTTGTTGCATTTAAGCAGCAAGTTTGTGGCAAATATCCTACTGTTGCATTTCATATTTATTTTAAAATATCTTGATAATGGCTTTAAAATCAGTTTAAGTCTTCTAACAATTTAAAGTGATGGTGGAACAAGGAGATGGCAGGAGTATATCTCAATTGCCTATATGGATCCATAGACATGGATGGATTCGGGCTTTGCACTGGTAATCACCTCCCTCTGATCCAGTAGTGAGTGTGGATGCCTGGACTATGGAATGTCCAAGCATATGGAGGTGCTGTTATCCATAACATTCCCCTGTGTGTTATTGGCTGCAGGAGTACAGTGAGCTTTAATATTTTTCATTTGATGGGTTGTCTAGACCTGGGCAGATAGTTATATGGATACGCAGATTCTATTTGAAATTCAAATACTTGTCCTTCATAAAACACCACGTTGATTTTGGGTTTTTTTAAGCTATGAGGTGGTAAGCATGTTCTGATGGCCTGATTTAACATGATGCCAAATAAAAGCTGGTAAAAGAGTTGATGCCATGAAGTAATACCAGCAGGAATATGTAATGAAAGCAAAGTAATAGTGTTTACAAAATCAAGGCTTATCATGCTGTGCAAAGCAAGGCTCTTATTTCAGCTGTATTCAAATCTGGGCTCTTCTCACTGGTTTTGTCTTAATAAAGAAAACACATCTCATACTGGCAAATAGAGGAATTCCTATTGAGAATAAAATGCCCATTGTTGTCATAATGGATCTCCATTGACACATTTAACAGCTTGAATGTATACATTTCAGACACTATAACTTACACTAATTAATCTTTATTACATCTTTAGTGCCTTGTAAAAAAAACCAAACCAACAAGCAGAACCTCTGCAAGAACGTGTCATTGACATTAAAGGATAAGCCTGCCTGATGTTACTAAAGTTAAACTTCACTTTGAAACAGAGGTGCTCTAAGAACCTTATGCAGTGAGTGGATAAACCCAGCCAAATGAAATGCTGTCCTCCATCACTTTAGAATATAAACGCGACATATTCTTATCTGATGATGAGTTACGGGTTTCAGTGTTTAGAATTCAGAGGATTACTAAAGAGATTATCTGATCTGTCAATCAAACTGATATCTTGATGACTTGGAATACTGCAACAGATTTAGCAAAGTGTCTTTGCTCTAATGCTCATTCTGGATGTCACGGTTAACCAATATCTTAATTACATACAATGAATAATCTCTCCAATGGCTTATTATACTAATACAAGTCTCAGAAGTGACATATAAGCAGAGTACATAGCTGTGAGTCACTTAAAACTTCAGGGCCCCACAGAACGACTGCTATAATAAAGAATTCAGTAAGCCTTACCCAGACTGAGTTGAGTGACTTTGATTACGGCATGCTTTGCAAACTAAGCACCCTTCAGCCAGTACAGGGGACTCAGATGACCATATAGAAAGCCCAGGTACAGCAAGCACATGGCCAGATATTTGGCCACAGAAACTAGAGGATTGAAGTTTAAATAATGTGCTCATATATACTGCTGCTACTATACTGATGCATGTGGTGAAGAGAAACAGTCACAGTACAGTCAGCTGAAAGAAATTTTTCTCAGTAAGTACTTGGTCTGCATCCAGGTGTCTAGGAGGACCTGCAGGCTTTGCAATAGCCTTTTGGCCTCTGGGCTAATAGACTAATGAATTGGCAAGCTCACCTCTCTTCTTTACCTCACCCTCTCTACTTCACTGGATCAACTTTTTGTTCTCATTCCTCCATCTGTCTGCTATCTCACATAAGAGGAGGGATATTTTAATGAGGAAATGAGGATTTCTCAGGTAGTGATGGACATATATCTGCATGCTACCTGGGCACTGATGGTGCGGAATAAATGGTATTTTGCACTCACAGCTGTGGTATAAGATTGTTTGACAAAAGGGTGGAGGAGAGTGGGCACAGGCACAAAACAATGCCATGCACAAGAGAAGGAGTACACTGATACTCCTCAAAATCCACTGGAAAAAACCTCTAATATGTGGGAACAGTTTCAGCACACCACTTCTTAATTTACCTGCCTTAGACTTGTCAGGCATGTTATCCGTGTTATTTAGGCAGCCCTGGGTATAACTGCTGAATGATCTAACGTGATTTAAACAAGAAAGCTTATCCTGGCTGCAGCTGACAAGGCTGACTGCTCTCCATCACAGCCTAATATGGAATAGCAGCAGAACAGTGACAGTGGGCTACCACTGCCCCCTCTGCAGAGGAAGGCAATGTTGCCAATATAGCTGGATCCCTTAAAACCGGGCATTCTTGAAGGAAGTTGGTTACACTGAAAAATATTATAGAAAAGAGCTACACCCATAAGCTTTTGTCATTGCAGAATGCCAGGGATTATTTTCAAAGAGATGCTCTAAAATGGCTGAATGCTTATTCTCACAATTATGCAAACTCATCTGTGCTGTGCAGTGCACCCTCATTTAAAATGCAGATTCCCAAAAATCAATGCAATTTATTCTCTGTCTGGGTAGTGAAAACAAACACAATAGTTATGGTGGTTAATATATACGACACATTCCTCTGATTTGTATTGTATATATTTTCTGGGATGTTCTGCCATAGCTAAACATAGACAGAACAGTAGGAAAAAAACTCAAAGGATGAACAAATATGAATTCCTGTAACTGCATTTTCTTTATCTGGCTCTATTTATAGCCATCTCCGTGGAAGTTCTTGTGTTCCTGTTTCTGGATGCAACTATCCACATGAAGTATATTTGATAATTTGCTTCAGGGTTGCTCACATGCTTATACCAGTAGGAAATGGAAACCATTTGAAATGATCAGCTATAACATACTACATGGCCTAATGTGAGAACAGTCACAGCCAGGCAATGGAAAGTTGGTCAGTGATTAGCTGATAAGGATTTAGAAGGAAATATGGTCAAAATGAATCAAATTATTCACATTTAGCATTAAAATAAAGTTTTGGTGTATTGTTATAGGATATCTTAATGTTTGTCTAATTGAACTGTAGCCAGCTGTGCCTGGTGTGTGTAACAGGTCCTCTGTAACTAAGACAGAAAGCAATGATCTGCAAATTCTAACTGTGCCTTATAGCAGTTACCACTTTAATGTGAGGAATAGATGAGACCTACAAAGTTTCTTTTACCTCATTGATGCACCCCTGGCATAGGACACTGACTCATAAAAGCTGCATGATCCTTATGGTGGGGTGGGCCACTTTGATTTGTGTCAAGACAGATCTTTTGCTACCATAGGATCATTGATTTCTGCATGGCAATAGACACTGCTCAACCAGAGAGGAAAAAAATCTCCCATGTTTCTTACTTTGGGCTCAATAGCATCAAATGAACAAATTGACCTTGCATAGACATTACCCAAAATGATGTGCATGCCGTGTTGTTCCCAGTTCAAAGAAACAGCACACTGCTTTAAAAACAAAATGGTAGAAATTGGTAATTTAACGTCATGTAGCGAGCAGTTTTCAGCTTTCCCTGCTGTGAATCAAGTCCATGCCTTTCTGTCTTAATCAGAATTTTATTTAAATAAGTTTCATTGTACCACAAGAAACAAAATTGTCAACTCATTCTCTTGCAGTGAGCCGTGTTGTCTGCAGGGCCAGCTCGAAGCTTTCAGCAGTGTTATCAGGATTGAATTTTGCAGTCCCATGATTAGAGGACTGGGCTTGTCCTGCTGCTGGATGGGGAAGGACGAAAGAAGGGCTGGAATGGAGGCGAGTCCTGGAGAGCAAGGCTTGCTACTCCTGTGCCACTGGGGTGGGACATCTGCCTCATCCCCTTACTTGACTTTCCAGGGCTCTGCTGGTAGGTAATGCAAAAGCCATCTTGCCCGTTCCTATCAGTCATCTGCTCGAGGTAACTGCTGACTTTGCCAGCGGCAGTGCCAGCTGTGGTTATTAGCTTGTCACATTGAATGCTCTGTGGAAGGCAGAGCAAGTACTGGGGCCACTGAGCCACAGTGGGAGAGAGGTTTTGATTGGCAATGCGCCTGTAAAACTGCCTTTCCCCCAGTGAAAGTCTGGCTGTTCTTGTTTACTGCTTTATGCAGGTATTATTTCCATCTCCCACAGAACTGCTACAAAATGTGTGCCTTGTCTTTGAACCCAAAGATCAGGATGAATTCTTCCCTTCACCAGAGTTTGACTTTGGTTGGGCAGAGTAAAAGGGGGAGAGGCAGCATTAGTTTGATCCTGGATGTAAATCAGATTTACTGAGAAATTTTAAACCTTGTGTCTATCCTGCATTCTCCTCAAAAATCAGCACTCCTACTGACAGCTCTGCCCTCTTTCATCTCTGCTTACCTGGAGGGTTCTTTCTTGGAGAGAACTTTCCCTTGTCCATTCTGCACTATAAATGGTGTCACCTCAAGGACACAAAGAATTGGATCCTGCAAGTTGCTGTTTTCAGGCATCAGGAACAAAACCTTTTCTTGGTCTATCCTGAACTGGTTAAAAAAGCATTATTAGGATAGGACTGCATTGGCTTAACAAACAAGATGGCCTAATCTTAAATCTAATTATAAATTCCCAGCAAATAGAGAAACTGCAGTAACTTTGAAGCCAGATGTACCTGTGTTACCAGAGAGGGGCAACATGACGTTCTTGGGGCCAACCTAGACTGCACATAGAGGTGCTTCTGGGACATCCCCTGTGGGAGATGTTTTGGGTGCTTCAGGTTGGTCTTTGGGCTCCAGCTGTCCTATCAGCCCTGCCTGGAGTGATTAGGGCAAGAAAGATGAGTCAAGGATGGTCTTGCACATGGATCCTTCTTATCTCTGATACCACTTGAAACTAGCACAGGCTGCCTACCCTTTGGCTTGTGAGTCTCTGGTTGTGTCTTAGGAGCAAACTAGAGGTCCCAACATTTTTTGGAGCACCGTCTCTGGGATTGCTGCTGCTCTGGAGACACTTCATGAACACTTCTACGTCTCATAAGGTATCCTGTGATGAATATTTGAAACACTTAGTTATGGCCTTAAATACTTGGGTTAAAGCAGTAATTGTAGCTAATCACTGAAGGGAATAATGAGACACTTCTAGATATCAGATGACCTTACCACAGTAATACCTGTCTTGTCACGTTTTATTGTCTGGTGACATGATGAAGGTTTGGAAGATAATTGAATAGCAGGCATTCATGAGTGCAGCAGTGATTAAAGGAGCAAATAGCCTAACAAGCATGGTCAGGTACTGCATGTGTTTCAGCTGTTCATTTTGCTGAAGGCCAACAATTTATCCTATGCCCAGTGGCTACTGACTTTCTTCAGGCCAGATACATGCAATAAATGTGGAATGTTAATTAGGGCAGAATGCAAGGCCTTAAAGGGACAGTGTTCTAGCAGGTACTGGTGATACCTTAATCCAGGTTGTTTTGCTCATAAATTTTAATTTAAACCATGGTCATTGAAATGGGAAGGAATTAATGAAAGAGGCAGCATGTTTTGACACATATTGGGCATCCTCATTTTGAAGTGAAATCTGGGGGTCACTTTTTTCCTGCAGATGAGAAGACATAGCAAATGCTTCCAAGAAATGCTAGTGGTATATGAGAGAGGTACAGCATTAATAAATGTGGAAAAATGCCAGCGTTGTAGAATTATTGACAGGTTTGACATAAAATTCAGTTTCTCCAAAACCATTCCATCTAAACAGAATTAATGGGATATTAGGCTCCCAGGGTCTGTGACTGCAGGTATATCACTCACTAAACAGTTTCCCAGCTATGCAGTTAAGGGGGAAAGGCCAATGTTATGCTTAAAAGTATAAACCTATCAATACTTTTTGTACAGCAGGTATACCTTTGTATAGCAAGTCTTGCTGTGTGCAGGATTACTGTGGAAATAGTTATAATATGTTCCTCACACAGTCTGAGCTTTATAGCAGATGTAGGGATTCTTGAAATTTGGGAACAGCTTGAGAAAGAATTCCTCAGAAGATAGTTTAAATGTTAAGTGTCCAGGCTCAGTTTCACAAAGGTGTTAAAGGTTTAACCCTCCAGAGACTAAATTCCCACTAAGACCAAAGAGAAGTACCCCTGTATGTTTTAGTTTTTCAGATATCATTGTGAATTTGACCTCTAGCATCTACAAAGCCTCCTGTTGAGTGGCATAAAATGTTTCCACTCTCCAGAGATTAGGCATATTGGTTAGCTACACTAATCCCCATCTGTCATGAAAAAAAAAAAAAAAAAAAAAAAAAAAAAAAAAAAAAAAAAAAAAAAAAAAAAAAGTAACTGAAATTCATAGCTGGAAAGCAACGGTCTCTCCTGTGCTATACTAACTTGCTGGCTTGCTGGACCATCAAACCAAACTATGCTTGGAGGTTTGCCACATCTTCTGTTTTCTCATGAATGGAACACTGACAGCAGTTGAGATCCTCATATTGCCCAAGCTCTCCTGACATGAGAACTGTGCAGTGATTACAGATGAAGGGTGTTGGTTACATCTGTTTCAGGGCTGCTCCACTCCCTCTGCTAACAAGCTGAACTGCCTCAGGGCAGTTCCCTGTTGTTTGTGGCACTCCTACCTTTTCTCACACTTGCTCATGAGGCAATGCACTGATATTTATTCTGTGTGGAGCTTGGCTGCCGAGCATGTCCTTATCAGCTCATGTCACCAGCTGGATCAGCTGGACAGTAGGCTAAAAGGGAGAGATATGGTTGTGGTGCTCTTCAAATGCTATTAAATGCACAAAGGCTTAGGAGATTTTAGCTTTGCAGTTTTAAAGATCACATCTCTTGTAAAGGTATAATGATTTCTTCTTGTCCTGCAGGAATTTTCCACATATTTCCTCTTTGAAGAACTGGGTGTATTCTATCCTATGGAAGTGCTATACCATGTTTTAACAGTTTTTGCTTAGATTTTAAGACTGTCTTGAATGTGATAGATTTATATTTTCACTCAAATGCCACAGATTTCTTGTACATGACCCTCTTTTCAAATTCAAATCAATGAAGAGGGATCAAAAGTCTACATCTCCACTCTTATTGAATGAAGCCGTGGACCAAAAGCATAACAATAAGAGAATGCTGTTTAGAAAGAAATGAGAGCAGAAATAAGATGTAAAAGTGCAGAAAAAAATCTCATTTATGGAACATAGTCATGAGCATCTTGACTTATGTGATCCATTTTATCATTTTAGATACTTTTATTTTAAAAATTTCAGGGAAGACAAAGTTTCATCTTGTGGCACAGTGCAAATGATGGATGCTGAGCTGCTGGGACCTTTGCTTCTCATAAATGGCCAATCCTGGTGCTCCAGTAAGGTTTTGATGTTGTCTCAGCTCCTTTCTGCCTCCTCTTGTTGTGTTTGGATAGCACCTCCTGCAGAGAGGGGGAAGCATGCTAGTAAAGGAGGTGGTCACATGGCTCATGTGGCCTCAGTTCCTCAGAGTATATTGTCCTTGTGGGACATTTGTCACCTAGCCTCACATTTGGGATAAAAGGAATGAGTCTTTCAAGTGAACTTTCCCATCTTTTCAATTCTCACTTTATTCCCAGCCATCACAGCCAGGCTACACTGAGTTCTACCAGGCAGAATGCAGTCTTCAGCAATCTCTGGTTTGATAGCAGAGCCAGGGTATCTCAGTTGGGTCTTAATTTTAATTTTTAGGACCTCACTAAGTCCTAGCTTATTTTATTCTTGTTTTCTTCTGCGTGGGATTAGAGTGCCTCTGCTGTCAAAATTACTAATAGACCCCTGAGGCAGAAAATGTTTCTTCTGTAATGATACATACTGTGCTACTTCACATCTGGAGTGCTGCAGGGCCACTATTTTGGCTACCTCTCACTTTGCTGGGGAGTGAGATGGAAAAATGACTGTCTTCCCTGGTATACCTTTAGCATACTTTAGTTTAGTTTACATTAAATACCCAGGAGTGAAGACAGAATGACAGCTACTGTACTGTGTGAGCTGCCCAAAGGTAGACTCTGTTAATACAGAAGTTAGACAGTGTGACAGATAGATGGGAGATAAGCAAAAGGCTATTATCCCAAGGTAAAGTTATTTCAACATACTGCCAATAACCCCTACTTATAATTTGGATGAGAGGTGGGAGAGGCATGACTTCAGCTGAGATCCTTTGACTGCCATCTACACCTTTCAGTGAGGCTCTGACACTTTATCAAAGGAAGGGAGAAAAAAAAAGATCAGTCTTTATATTCTGGGCAGATGTCCAATAAGAAACTCCAGCAGAAGATTAAAGTCTTTAACATGAAAGGGAGATCTAGTGCAATGTGTAATATCCAGCAGTTCTAAAAATAAGCATGTTTGTCAAGTCTGCAACAATCAGGCTGATTGCTAGCCTTGACAGCATGACATACAGCTCACAATCTGGCACAAGGGAAAAATGTGATTCAAATATCTTCACAGACAAGCTGGCTTTTGCATTTACAGGAGAGGGACTGCACAACAGCTCTGGCCCTGCACGCCTAGAGTCTCTCCCCAGCTGTGACACCCCATTCCTGAGGAGCTCGGGAGGAACTGGAAGATAGTTTCTGAGGGGGCTTCAACAAAAACAGCTGCCTGATGTCGCAGGTCTGACCAGACCCTTCTAATGGTCATTAGAGAGGGAGTCCTTGGTATGTCTGCTGGAGTGTCACATGTTGATGGGTAAGTGTTCAGACTGCTGTCAGGAGAAGGGGAAAGATAAGCCGAGAGAGGTGATGACTTTTCAGCAACCACTGACTGAGCAGGGGGCAGGACCATTCTCCATCCCAAAGCACAGAACAGGTAACTGACTAGAGAAAGGGCTGTACACAGCAAGTGACTACTTGTGTGCTGATTGATTTCACAGAGTACTCTCTTTTGAAGGCCAAGTTCTCCCCTGGGAGCAGGAAAGGAGCACCACACCAGATCCAGCAATGGGGGTGGATTTTGGGAGTGGAAAAGACATGTAATATGACCGTAGCTATAAAGGAAGCTGAAGTTCAGAGTAGGATTCACATATGGAATTGCTATCTTCCCACTTCTAAGCATGCTGAAGGAGGATTAAATATATGTTCAGGATATGGACGAACTACTAGTCCATGCTCAGAAAGCTTCCTGATATTTATGGCCAGAAATCTGAAAAGTGACACACAGAGGAATTCAATTTGCTTCCTGGGAAGGAGCTGCTGTCTTTGGGCTCCAAGCGGTGCCTCTGTAGCAGTGCTCTGCTCCTGGGCTGACCCCTGCTTCTCTGGGGGAGGCATCAATGCACAGGCAGTCCTCTCACAAGGGCTGAGCTCCTCTCACGGAACTGAACTGGGACCAAGAGCAAACTATATGCCCTAATAATGAAGTCCCCAGACAGTAAACATTTGTTATTTCTAAGAAGCATGATCAACCTGGTTTTCTCATAAAGGGAAAAAGGTTTTAAAATTCACTTCAGCTTTCAGCTCTTCCTAACTAAGAATGTAATAGGACACTGAGTGTTTTCTGTAAGTCTGAGACCTGCAGTGAAGTCTCTGGATATGAAACTCTAACATCAGGTTCCTTGTCTTTCCTGGCTAGCCTTACTCATCACTCCATGAGTTCCAGGTTTGCAAATCACTCCTTTCATTTCCAAGTGTCCTTCTGATCCCCTTTGAGTCACAGGATTTCTTTTACTTATTTTTACTTTCCAGTAAGCCAAACACTAAAATCCAAATGTGAACATGTTAACCTTGCTATGCCCTATTACTGGCCAAAGGAGCAGCCACATGAATACATAGCTAATGTTCTTCAGAACTCATTAAAATCCAGGACAGGTGAACGCAGATGCTCACATGACCAGAACTGCAGGCAGTTGCAACCCTTCACATGAACAAAATTCCAGAGTATTTTATTTAAACATTGCAACTCCACCCAGTCCCCAACACACCTCTGGGATCTGTGACCCCGGGGAAAGAAAGCATCAGACAACAGAACTATTTCTGGTTCTGGCAGGCATCCTCTGTTCCCAGATGAAATCTTTGATTCCTGTAATATTTTTTCTTCTTTAAAATGCAGAACTTATGACTTCATACTTTCTTCCTGGGGCTAAGTAGTGCTGGTTCATACCCGTTACTGCATATCACCTTCTAGAGTAAATAACTCCTCATGCTCTATTCCTGTGAAAATAAAATTCAAGATCCTGACTCCTGTCATCTGGGACAGGTCCTGTTTTTATGGCAATTCACTATTTTTGGGAAAATACAAACATTTTAGGGAAATACAGCCACAAATAGCAGGCTTAGTTTGTCCCCAGGGCTGGACTGGATGGGGAACACCCAGCTTCTTTTACTAGAATTTGAGCCGGAGTTCATTGTTTCTTAACTGTTCTTATGCCAGTCCATAAGGCTCTTATCCATGCTGTTGAGAGCCTACTGCATCTCTAAGGGGTCCTAAGGGAATTGTTATATCCTTGCTGTAGAAACATTGGATAGATTTGGTCCATTAAATGATTTGAAATAGTTCAGAAAGTTTAAGTAATGAGAAATGACCTTCTGGCAGTGTTTTGAGTGAGCACTGGGAACGTGTCCCCATATACAAACATGTCCAAACTGTTGCTGTTTTCTGGGAAAGCCTTGTCCAATTAATCTTTGTAAGGTAAGCAATTAGTTAAATACTATAATTTATGTGCTTACTCACCCCTAAGTGTGAACTACAATTCCTTGCCTCCTTGACCCTAAAAAGATATGTTTGGGTTTAATGACTCTAATTCAGCTGGTATTTTACCCACAGACACTGTTGGCAGCATCAGCATTTCTTGCATGACAGGGTAAGGGTTCATTACCCCAGGAAAGCAAATCCAAACCCCTGCCTAGGAGCAGATCCAACACTGCTCTAGCCATGCTCCAGGAGCCTGGTCTGAGCATCCAACAACCTGAGCGCTGCTGATTGAATCCACCATCAGCAATGTGTTTTTCAACACCTCAGCTGTTACCCTGGGCTCATTAGGAGGACTGGCATGCAAAGCTTTCAGGAGGGAAAGGAAGATCCTGTTTTCTGCTCGTTTCAATGCTACTGCATTTTGTGTAGGAGGCACCAAGGCTTGTCCAGAGACCAGCTAAGCTGGAAGAACAGTCAAATCTTTTGTGAGCGAAGTTCCCACTTTCAGCTGAGCAAGGGCACTAATGTTTCCTAAATGCATTATTTCTGCCATTTAAAAATGCCTGGCTTTCAAAAGGTTTTGTAAAACTTGGCTCTATGACTGTTGGTATGAACTTCAACATTGATTTCGGGAGACCTAGAATTTTATATAGATCCACAAATCACCTATAAAAATCCACCCATTTAAGCTTAGTCCAAAATATTTTTATATTCAGGTTTATGATGGAGGATGGAAGACCACACTGCCAGTTTAAGTTGAGTCAGATGCTGAAAGCTCCTTTACATTTAAGACATGATACTTGGGAATAGGATGACAGCCCACACCACTTCACTCTTTAGTAGCACATAATAGAGCAAGTGCCACCTGTTATAAAAGCTGTCAGCGCTCTCTTCAGTGGAAGGGTGATCGAACAATGAAAAATGCTTCTATGATCCAGACAGGATTTATGATTACATGCTGCTGAACACATTTTGGAGTTTAACTGTAGGAGAACATACAAATATGAATGCATCTGTCTACATCACTGATCTTTGCCCCTGAGCTGGCAAATTTATTTATTCCTTCTTTGTCTGTGACATATTTTGATTGCAAATATTTTATTCCATATCTCCTAACAAAGTTTCTTCTTCCACAGAATTTCTTTTGATCACCTCTTTCATACACCCCATTACTGAGTTACCCCAAATCTACATGAAACAAAATGTGTCCAAACTCACCAGGATGAAGCCAGACTTTTTCTTCGCAGTTATTCCTCTCCTCCTCTGTTGCTTCAGATTAGGAGAACCGGTTTCCAACTAAGCTCTGTGGGCAGGAGACCTGGTAGGAAACAGAGGCCATTTCTTTTTTGCAGAAGTGCCTGAGAGCATCATGCTCTGTTTAAACTTTCTTGCCACCACAAAAAGGATGCATTTGTCTGGCTTCTGTTATTCTACACTGTCTTGGCTTATGGAGAATATTTTTTCTCTCTCATTGGTAAATAAATTTTGCAAGTGCCCTGAAGGCTTTGGGTGGGTTGTGCCAGATGAACCTTGTTTGTTAGGATACTTAGCACAATTACCATAGTACACCTGTTTTGTTATGACAACGTTTTGCAAAAGTACAGCCAATTCACTATAGTAATCCAGAGCCTGAGGACTTCACTCTCTGCTTAAGGTTTGTTTCTGTTTGTTTAAATATGCATTTAAGGCAAAGGAAAATGGAAATTCCAGCATTTATTCAGGTTCTGGCAAGTAGCTCAGGGAGTTGTGTGGCAAGCCAAGGAGGAGATCACAGAGGAACATTTCTACCCCATCACTGTCATGCTTGGAGAAATGAGGAGGGTTAAAATGAAGGGGTGACAGAGGAAACTACTGCCCAAGGACTTTGAAACAAGTGAGCTCTTAGAGTTATCTAGGGTCTCCCCAATGTCCTTGGTTATCCCTATGATTGCAGGAATTGAGTGAATAAGGCCTTTTTGCAGGCTCAAGATGGAGCTCATGTCAGCTTATCCATGTTTCTCTTGTGCTAGGTGATCCAGCATGGAACTTCTCGTGCCTGGGATGAAGACAGAAAACCATCAGAAACAATAATAACACCTGCACTGGATTTTATTTTGTGCCTAATCACAGGCACAGGGAAGTTTTGCCTCACTTTCACCTTTGTGAAAATGCCATAAAATAAAATTTTAAAGCAGATTTTATTTGTTACTAATTTTTGGATTTTAGGAATACTAGATTTTGTAGAGAGTTAGGAAGTACATGTGTGTAGTATCAAAGCACTTAAACCAGGTAGAACACTACTGCTACTTTTTTACATTTTCTTTTATAGTAATTGAGTTTGCAATTTATAGGTCTACAAACTCTACCTTTAAAAAAAATCAGAATACAAAAGCTTCAAAGTTCTTTTCAAGATTTATTTTTTAAAAAATGTTGTATCACTATGGAAAACTCTATCAAAATGACAAATTTCAGCACAGTTATTTTTCCATTATAAGAAACAGCTTACAGTAGAAGATGAGTCAGTTAAAAAGTTTATGAAGCTGAAGCAGTTCTTACACAAATGTTGAATTTCCTAAGGGGTGAATTCTTATTTGATAGAAACTAGCATGCCAACATGCCACCAACTGCAGCTGACAATCTCATTCTGAATGCAGTCTCCCAATTCAAAAGAGTATAAATGCATTCACAAAACAATTAAGAAAAAAATCATGCATAAAAGACCATGAAGAGCAATTCCAAAAAATGATGTAAGTTCCTAGGGTGTCCTTATAGCATGGATTTCTAGGTACTAAGAAGTTTTGCTGAATAAAAATCTTGTCCTGTTCTGATAATATTCTCTAATCATAAAGTGCCAGACACTGAGCAAGCCTGGAGTGAGCTATGTGGATCCTTGGTCTGGCACAGTTCTGTCACTCTGATTTTATTTCACTTTTTCAAAACTAACAACAACTAACTGGCTGTCATCAGTCACACACTTCTCCTTTTTATAGAAGAGACTACTGTACTTCTCGGATTTTCAGATGAAGATACTTTTAATTTTATGTAGATAGACTTTGTGAAATATAAAATGTGTGGTGCAAAATATTGCTGTGCCTAATTTCTGTAAAATATATTTAAGACACCCCAACTGAATTCAGTCACTGAGAAAAATGAATTTAAAATGTCTGTGCTCTGACTTGCTTTTGCACAAGGAATCACATGCCACAGATGCACATTTTGTTTTCAACTACAAATTTCAGACTTTTTTCCTCCCTGCAAGGCATACCGAGCTACCACTGCTGAGTGATGCAGAGGATTTAGCAGGCACAGTTAGAAAAGAACCCCCTGGAAATCCCATCAGTGTGTCAAGACTGATGTTATTGATGTATATGGGGAGACTTCTCATTCCAACCCCTGCTGCTCCTTTAGAAACCCAGAGGATTGTTAACATGGTTAGAGAGAGTTCATGAACTCTGCTCTGTATGAATGCAAAGTATCTGGAACATTGATATGGAAGTGAAGACTCTCCTGCCTTTGTTTCTATTCATGTTCCTTTACATAATATTTTAATGATTAAGAACCAGATTTCGCCCTCTGGTATGCCACTGATTCCTCTGAAGTCACCTGATTGTTACCAAACACAGAATTTAGTCTTGAGTTTTGTAAAAATGAAGTGATAAAATTCCCGCTTTTCCCAGCTTCATAGAGCTTTCAGATAAAACCATCTCCTTTGGCTGCTGCCACCTATTGTTGATTCTACTAGAAAGAAGAAGAAAAGAAGCTTAGAAGATACAGCACAACCCTGTGGATGTGACTTTTGTGCTGGAGACATAAATAAAGAGTAAGTTCCTTGCATTTTTACCAGTGTTGCATAGTCCACCAGGAAAGTGAAAGGCCTGATCCCTTCTAGCATCCCCTGATCGCAGTGTGTACCACTGAGGTGATCATGAGCTATATAACATGAAGCATGGAATTACTTACAGCAGCCATTTATTAATCTACACACTTAAGCCTTACTTAAGAAAAATTCAGGTTTTTGCTGGACTAAGTCGAGCTCCTTCCTGGATGCCAATCTGCCACCAGCTGCCTCCCCTGCCTTCCCTCCCACTCCTGAAGAGGGTCAGAAGACCTTGTTAGACTGGGTCCCATTCTTCACTTGAGATATGATCTCACATCATGAGCCAGCACCAAGTACTGCCTGAGAGCTTCTGGAAGAGAGGAAGTTCTATGCTAGAGCCTCATAGACACTTCTTAAACTATCTGTTTATCTATTTTCAAGCATAGCTGAGATGCCCCCCACTTTTTTTTTTTTTTTTTAATATAGCTTTCTCTTTTTGACAGCTTAGACTCTTTTACATTCAGTGTGTCAAATTCTAAGGAGTATAAAATTGATTTAGCTTGCATACAAAAGGTCATCTTACACTGTGCTCTGAATTTCAATTTCTTGGTACTTCAGAGTTACAGGATGAGTTATTAAATGTATAATAGCTACTTAATTTTAAACACTTTTTAGCTATAACTAATACAATGTTTACAACTAATGTGCAATTAAGAAAACTGGTTGACAGAGCTCTAGGCTGGTAGGGCACTTTGGGAGAGTAAGTATATGCTGCATCAGGAGCCTATTTTTTACCAGGAGTTTGTTCAGAGTAATAGCTGGGGCAGTCACTTAATTTTCTCAGCTATCATACTGATTAACTTCTGAAAGATGATGAGACGGAGCTCACACATGTGGAAAAGAGGCATTCATGACTGTCCTCTCTACCATACCTTCTCACTTGGCTGGCTTGCTTCATGTGTTTAGGTATGGAGAAATTTAAATAAAAGGTTTTAGCCTGAGACAGTAACAAAATGCAGTGATCTTAGATTTGATGGCTGGTAAACATGGTATTTGACGTAACCTGATACCACATTTTCTCTGTAGTAAAGAAAATAAGTAAGAGATTTATTGACAGTGGCTTATGGACAGAGTAATTTTTTCAAAACAAATGCTAAAACAACAAGAAGCCTTCTGCTGCTGCCACCACTGAATCCACAAGCAAACAGCTCTTATCTTGGAACTGGAGTCTAACTAAACACACTGCTTCTCTGCATCTAGAGAGTGTGGCCAGAAGAATACTGAGCAATATTGCCATTTCTGGTTGCCTTTGTCTAACGATAGTCACAACACTTTTATGTTTTTATTCTTTTTTCTTTTTAAGTAGGAGTGTATGCAATGGCACAGTCTCTTGAAGTGTAAACTTCAGCAGAAATAAAACACATTTCAACCAGATACATTTTGCCACTAAACATAACATTTCTCTGCTTAAACTGTCAATGATCCTGTCATTTTTTTCCAGAGTGTTGTATGATATTATGCTTCTGGGTCTTGCTATAACAAATGAAGTTAGGAATTCCCTTCTCAGAGTGAAGCCTTCATTGCTGATGGCTGTATTGACATGGAGATGATGGCTGAAGGTAATATGTATTGAAGGCACATCAGTCTGTTGAGATTAGTGATAGTCATTCCTGAAATGCTAAAAAATAATCCTAATTTTTTAAACATTTGTTCATGTTAGGGCAGGCTTCATTGGAAGATCCCATAATTGAAAGAGTTCAGGTCTGGATCTAGCTTTGTTTCATATGTCTTTTACACATGGGAGCACACGTGCAGATTCCTGAAATTTTCCCTTGTATCCAGGTCTTTTTACTTGGTGAAATAAGTTGAAAAGGCATCAGAGTCAGATAGGTCTGTGGGATTTCTATTCCTAGCAGTGACAGTACACTTGTGTGTGAACTCCTGGTATGCAAGTCTGCAGCAAAGCTCAAGCTCAGCTTTCCTAGTATTTAAAAGGCTTCATTAGTCTCCAAGAAGGAAGAGTCAACTGCTTCTGGCTGCCCAGGTAGACAGCTTAAAAGGACAGATAAGATATCATAAAAAGGATGCATGTTCACTGAGGATGTGGTTTCATTATATGTTTGCCAGCAGGAACACGAAACAGAAATCTCAATTGTGCAGAAGGCTGTGAGTGCAGAGAGACATTGGAAAGGACCTTGGCCTCTGTTTTTCCTTCATCCGAAGGCCAAAGGACCACTGAGGTCAGTGGCTTATGACTGAATAGTGTTACTATCCCTTATAATTAAAAAGGTGAGTCTTCATTTATATACTATAACATTCCTGGCTGTGGTGCAATTTTGGAGACTATATGCAAAGGAATAGTCCTTTGAGAGGATGCTGTTGGTCCCTGTGTATTCTCTTCACATCTCAGGGAATAAATCTTGCATTTTCTCATCAAGCAGGAAATAAATGATCATTTCTGCTGCTGCTGTGCAAATCAGAACAGATCCCAGGTTGTTCATCAATTGTTCTAGAGCAATTCTTACATGTAAGCAACATGCTCAGCCACATGCTCTTGCTTGCCTGGACAGGAATCACCACTTCAATACACTTGAGGCTGAATGTCCCAGATATTTGTTTTACCAGCTTCTGGCTATTCGGTAGTCAGCAAACCAAGAGTTTTTAAAAAAAGGATTTAGCTGTTTTATTGATGAATATATGATTGTTAACTTACAAAATTAAATTACATAGTGAAAGGTTCAGTGGTTTGGAACTCTGAAGTATAACTTTTATGCAAGTCTTTATTTCAATTTCTGATCATAACTCTCAGAAGATGGTTTCATTTTTATTGCCAAGAGCTGTTTGTATGAAGAGTGTTTTCTTCAAAAATAACCAATTGTTCAGATGATTTATATCTATTTTTAAACACAACATCTTAGTATGCACTTTACCTTATTATGGACGTCTGTCACTCATGCTTCAGTCCAGTGGAATTACTGGTGAAACTATGACTAATAAAATTGGTTGTGAACAAAAATTCAATAACAGCAAAGTTAATTACATGTTTACAAGAGTATAAACTTACAGTTTGATCAATATGTAAATTCTGACCTTCAATGGTCTTTTCAGCCTTCTTTTAAGCTTTTAGTCTTGCCAAGATTAACTTAACTGCCTAGAACTTCCTTTTATGAAGTTACCAGAATATGAGAATATAGAACTTTTAATGATGGTTTTATATTTTCCAAAAATTTTAAAAAAATATAAACTGCTGTCCTTGTACTCATTCATCTTACTAAATAGCAGTATTAAACTGATATATATTTACTAACAAGAATAACTACTTAACATTTTTTATATTTATTTTAATATAAATGATGTGATTAGCAATATTAACGCAGCATTCTTGAAACACACTCTTTGAAACTCCTGTCAAAAGCGAAGAGTTCTGTGTAAGGAATGTTGCATCAAAGCACTTTTGAAGTTATTTTTTCCCCAGGGTCTGCCAGATCGGTCTTTATAAACTGATGATCATCTTCCTCTGACCAAATTTTTTTATCTATCTTTCCTGAATAGCATCTAAAGGCATCAGGGCACTTGGTTTTATACTGCTTCTTCTAGGGAACCTATTGCTCTTGCAGATTAAACAGGCATTTCATTCCCTATTTAACATTACTATGGATAGTAATAAGCTTGATGCATAGAAGCTTTATTCAGGCCAGTCAAGAAAATATGTTTTTGGATAGATAACTTTCTGGTTAAGCTCTAATCTGACTTTAGAATGACATGTTGTTGGAGTGAACAATTTGCAGAATATTGTCAGCTGCACCACAAAAATTTTTCTGAGAAGGACATTGTTTCTATCTAGACATTCATCATTTGAATGTCTGCTTGTCTGGTTTTGTGTGTTAGGTTTCTGTCCTCAGAGCCAGCAGGGAATTGCAGTGGGACAGAAACTGAAGGAAGTTCTAACTCAGACATGAATATATCCTATTGTGTAATATGAAGCTGTTATTTTTCTGAAGGATTTGTGGTTACAAAACAAACCACAGGAGCGAAGCAATTAGATGCTTTCTAGCATTTTCAGACTAAATGGCTTCTACAGCAGGACATGTTCTGGTTCAGCACTTCAGCAGCTCTTAGACAATGAAGTAGATTCCTTGATGGACACAGAAAGGATTGACTTACTTCAAAACAATGTGCAGAATTTCATTCAGTGTTTTAAAATATTTATTCCCTCAGGAAGATTATATCTCTGGTTTGTAATAAGAGAGAATTTTGTTTGGAAGGTGTGAAATCTTATAGCTTAAACAGCTGTAACTTTCTGCCTCTTCAGCTTCTCTCCATGTCCTACCATCCCACCATGTTTAGACCTATCAAAAGTCCTAAATGTTCCTTCTCTCCTTTTTGGCAAGCTTTGTCAGTGTGTTAGAGCAGATGTCCTGGCCCAGGAAGGTTTACTACTTCATTTTAAATAGCTATAAGAAACCACTTTTTCTCCTGGTTTAAACTGATATCCTCTGATGGTGTCAGTGTTACCTCTCATACTGTCAGTGTTGCCTCAATTCCTCATGAAGTTAAGTCCCTGGTTTCCTTCTTGTTAAGGTAACTGAATTACAGAAGACAGTAAACCATGTAATTTGCTCCAGTACCAGCCATCATTTCCGTCCTGACTAAAGGGGGAATAATGTTGCATGGGAACACCTTTTTAAATATATAGATTCAGAACATCATACACATCATAGAATTGTAGGTGGTCAAGCTATAACAGCATGGAAAGCTTACTCTAGCATCCAAAGCAAGAGATGCTCTTTAGAAGCAAGTGTAGTTCTCATGATCTGGAGAACAGGTTTTCCTCAGCACTGGGGATGTAACTGGGAACCAGAGAACCCAGCAGCTTGCATGAGGTGTGTGATACCTTGCAGAACTGGCTGCAGCATTTCTGTTGATGAAAAAGTCAGAGCTGTATTGTCACTTGCTGCTGGAGTATAAAGTTTGGTGCATTTTGTATGGTGTTTGCGAGATAAGGCTGAAAAAGCTTTGGTAACATCGAATGGACGTATATTTCGTCCTTGTTATTGTGATCTAATTATGATGCTAAAACTAAAAAGGGAATGCAAAGTATCAGGCAACACACAAGAAGTGAACCTAGTGAGAATTACTTGGTCATTGAAATCTAAAAGTCAGGAAGGTTTCGATCTTTGGGCTCACCTATAATTTGTGCACCATAAATGTAGACTGAAGTCGTTAGGGACTTTGTAATGACAGTGCTGTCTATAACAGTATCATCAAGCAAGACATTGGCATAAATCATTGGCACTTTGCAAAGTGTCACTTCTGTCAACCTCCCAGTGATGTGATCTTTAGTCTTTCAAATCTATAGACTGGCATTTGGATCAGCTAAGCACCTAACATCCTGTCTTGCATATTAAAGCTGCTTCAGCCAATATCTAAATGCTGAAGTAATGCTGGCTTAAAAATATTTTTGAATTATTTGCATAATATAATCCCACTATTTTAAAGCTTTCCTTTAGGGCATAACTGTATAGTCTATCCTCTGTTGATGGATTCACAACTACCTTAACCAATAATAAAAAACCAGTATTAATTGAGGAAAGCAGCCCTATAAAATTAGTAAACGTGTTAAGAAAAATTAGATACTAAAATAATCCCAGTCCATAAAATACTTTCAAAGAAATGCTATGAAGACTAAAGCTTTTCACTTTGAAATTGTTTTAGATGACACACAAGTTTTTGTTATGGGTAGAAATTGTGCTTTTGTATGAATATGTAGACTTAATAACATAGGTAGATATAATAACATCTTACAGTGGTCAGCAAGCAAAGAAAACTCTCTTTGCCTCTCCAATGAACCTCAAACTGGAACTCAGTAATGTAGCACCTCACTGGACAATACTGAATTCCTGCTGGAATTGTCTTGCTTTACCTCTGGGTGAGCTTTTAAAGATGATGTATTGCTAGATGTGAGCACTGCCGGGTATGTTCCCAGCCCGGGACATCTGTTAATGTTACTGATAAATTGTTACACTGTCCCTGGTATGATCTTGTTCCCTGACTGTTGTCTCAAGAACAGTGATTGGTACAGATGTTTTTGTATTGGTTGCCTGAAGCTACTAGAAAGCATGTGCAGAATTTGCAGGTGTCCTTATGACTACACTGGGATAACAAACTGTAGTAACTCCATTATATCTTCTAATCCTTTCTCAAGCTATTACTGCTCAGGGTTGCATTTTGTATGAGATTTTAGAAGGATTTTTTCTTTTGGATTATGGGTATATTTGTTGCATTTTAGGATCCCTTGTAGTGCGTGCCAAAGCCAATCTGATTGATTCAACCTACCACGTAATTAAAAAGATGTTGCCTTTGCATTTGTATGCATAATTTCAGTCAAAGGCATGAAATCATACTTGCCAAAAATGAAATTACATGTAGTTCTATGGAAGCTCTATGAAAGCTCTATTAAACAATTTCATGATTATCTATAAGACTAAGCTAGCATATACACAGTTTAGAAAATATGTGAATGTTACACTGTTTGGAAAGGGCTGTATTAGACAAGTGGATGTCATTCTCTTGTCCACTGGCCTCTGGAGGTTTTTGGACTACTTCTAAAATGTCTACACAAGGTGATTAAAACCAGACCTATTTTCATTACATTTAGGTATTTATTGAAAAAATTGAAGAGGTTGAATTGAAGACGATGAGGTGTAGCAACTAGATTAACAGTAAGCATATTCAAATTCAGGTGGAGGTTTAAGAAAGACAGAGGTGTTTAGATTTTACAAAGGCCTTTCCAAATTCTGGTGTAAGTAGCTGTAAAGTTTCATTTGTCAGTAAAAAACAAATCAGAAAGTATTATTCAGAATATTGTGGTGTATATGAGGTCTCTGATGAACTGGAGTCCTACTGTTCCATATTCTTTGTCCAGGCATAACATAATTTTGGTTTATAGTTACCATCACAACAGAAGTAGACAGTAGAAGAATGGCAACAATCTCACAAAAACTTTGCAACAGTGAGAATCACAGATGGATGACCCTACAAATTGATTTTACTCTGTTTTTGATTGCCAAAGGTAATGAATGAGTAACTTAGCTGGGTTGTATCAATAAATTTGAAGCAAAATGGCTACAGCTAGACATCAATAAACAAGCATGCTCAGAGTTGAAAGATTTATACCTCTTTTAGGATAAAAGCTGGCATATCTTTCTAGATATGTTGAAGTCTTCAGTGTCTGGCTTGGAAATGCTCTTTTACGGGCAAGAGGAAAGAATAAGACTCTACATTTTAAGCCTTTAATTATCAAAAGTACAAGCAATAGATGCAGTTCCTTATTTCAAAGACTAGAAGAACTTTCAAAATTAACTTGAAAATACAGTAGGAGCATCATTCATCATCCTCCAGAAACTCAAAGGAGAAGACCCAATTCCACCATTGTTATTTGATGTTAACATATTCATAGCATACCTCCTAGACTTCTTTTTGTGTCTGTGTCTTTAAGCTGGTTGAAGTCATAGCTTTCTGTAGACATCAGAATGGAAAACTGAACGAATACTTGTGTTTCTGCTTAACAATCTTCTTCTGTCTGTAAGCTCAAAAAATATATTTTCATGTTTACAAAACTTTTTCTACCATGCTATGTTAAGTGATGACAGATGAGATAATATGTGTGTATTTAAAGGAATAAGAAGAAAGAATTACAAAAAAAATTTCCATCAGGTGTGTTTGATTTGACTAGTAATTACAAACAAAAGAAGAAACCATTAGCTGTGAAATTAATGACTGTCTTGCCATAGGCTTTATGGGGTCAGAATTTTCTTCCCTAGTATGGAGACGAAAGTAAGACATATAACTGCACAGATCATAATGAATTCAGATTTAAGCCTGGAAAATAAAGAGCTCATACTCCAACCCCATTTCTGGCATCTCCTTAGCTGCATGTTCTATCTAACCAATCAGAAGCAAAAGACAAACTCACGAGAATTCATATTTAACATTTCATGGTCTTGAATAAATTTATTACATCCAAGGCATGGGCAGAGGAAGGGTCTTGACAGGGAGAAAAAAAAGCAAATGCACCCTCCCCTGATACTCCAGCTCTTCCTTATAATGGACTCTGCATGAAGAGAGCAAAATGATTTCATCAGATACTGAGATCAGTGAGCTAAGTTTTCTGCTCTTATGCAGTGCCACTATAGCCTAATTGCTGAAGCCATTTAAGTCAGACCAGTGGAAAACTAGTCTAAATGAGAATGGATCTGTCTCAGGAAGGAGGCAGGAAGCTCAGCAACTCAAGAAAATGTTGTATTTCCTACAGCATAGCTTCTTGGCAGAAGGGAGAATAACATTCAGGGAAGTTCCACTTCCTCTCAGGTTTATACGTGCTCTACCACTTAACACACAATAAGATTTTCCCCCTATGTATAGGGAGCAATGGTTCAAATGAAACACAGCACTTCAAGCATAATTACTGCACACCTAGAAAAATCTAATTACATCAACTCAGTTCTGGGAGACACTGAATGATGGGGTAGCCTTATATCACTACAGGCATAAATTTCTTCAAGACAGAGCCTGGATCTCTTTATAGTGCTCAGATGGACAGGCCCTCTCTGTGGTATTTCATCTGTCTGCCGAGAACTTTACTGATGGGTGTGGGCACACTTGAGAGACTGCTTGTTCTCTCTCTTTCTCTCTCCCCAGTTTGCCCTCTTTTGAGATTTATCTGCCTACAAAATACACTGAGGTTTCCTGCATCTTCCTTTCCATCTGTTGTTCACAATACTTCTACTTTCTCAGTTGTTCTGGCAATTAGACAGTTGTTGTTCTGACAATACAGGCAATTCCTGTCTCTCTTCTTCTCTTTTGTTCCCAGGGGAAGAGTTTGGGGAAGCAGCATCGGCAACTGCCCCTTCCCAGCATCCAAGGTTCAGCTGGCCTGGAAGACAAAGACAGTAGTGGTAATTAGTAACTTCAGTAACTGTGGGCATAACTGTAGGTGATAAGCATTAAGAGGTCAACTATGAAGGCAGCTAATTTAACAGGTTGCTGTACTGGTTCCCTATTCTGGGATCTTCACCGAGTTCTTATGGATTTTCAGGAAATTGGGCCTGGCTTTCTCAAGATTTTTGAAAATATCTGTTATTATTTAATCAAGTCTTTAAATTCTTGTACCATTTCTAATACAAGGTGTTGCTTCACTTATGATTTACCAGGAAGGCTGACTACCTGGGATATAGTAGACAGCAATGATTCTTCCTTTTAAGTGCTTGGTCCTAAGAGGGACATAGCTGTAGAAAAGCAATACCTTCTTATTTCCTTTCTTCCTGCCTCTGTCACCATCAAAATATTCTCTCTCACCACACTTCATAAGGAGTTTTCACCTGATATGATTTTTATACCTGGTATTATTTGTGTTGCTCTGTGTGTCTCAGTCCTTTTGTACATTTTGTCAATACAGCTGAAAATGCTGCAAGCCTGGATGTCACAATGTGTTTGTAGAACGACAAAACCTGTGCTGTTCAGGACTGCAGGGTGCTACTGCTGTAGTTAATTGACTAGCTTGACTCTTTAGCAGTAAACTGTGTTTTGTACTAACACTAAGTCATTCTCAGGACTGACACATCTGAAGGAGTGGAAAATTCCTTTGATCTAGCCATTGTAATCAAAATAGTGCAGAAGATAAATTTAAAAATCTGTTACATAGTTTAAAATTATAAATCATAATTGTGAAGTCTGACTTTTAAAATGCAAAGATGTAAGGGGTACTTGTGCTTCCTGAAGTTTCAGGAAATGGTTCTTCAGCTTTGCTTCAAGTATTACTTAGCCTTTACAACTAGTATCTGGTAAAGGAGCTTTGAAAAGTGTTTGCATTCTCAATAACTTATCAGAAAACATGTGTAAAAAAGCTCAGAGACAATGCACACAACTGTTCCTTATGGACCTACGATGACAATATGTATCAAACACTCAGCACATATCTAGGCAGCAGCTAAAGTTCAGCTACTCAACTTTAACCCCCAAGAGCAGGTCAACAGGAAAAAGGAATGCATGTTAAAGCTCACACCGATGTTAAGTGAGATTCCTTCAATGGGGCTTGAACTCCTACTCGAGATATCAGCAGCAGGGCTGAATGCCTTGGAATGCAAATCGAGCTTGTTACTCAGCATCACAGGAGTCATAAAAGTTCTACATCAAAGATGCAGATACAGGCTGAATTTTATCCAAGGGATATTTCACCACCTACCCAACAGCCAGCTTCCAGTCTGAGACAGTGGCAGGGAATACTTTGAACTACTACTGCTGATTAGACTCCCTCTGACTTCACAAATACTTTATCATTGTTTGTTCCACTAAATTAAGAACAGAAATGCAAGGTCTTGGAACACAGACTTCATGAAATGGTCTCAAAGATGAAAATCCTTGCACCTTACAACCTGCATTGTTATTGAATGATCTTTCATTTTGAGTCTTTCATGTACAACTTAAAAAATAGGAATATAGTTTCTTAGTGTTGCCAGACTGAATAATGAACTGTACAATTCTACTGACCATGAGATGACTTCAAACGATAGTGATTAATTTAGAATAATTTAGCCACTCTGCTACATCTTCAAGCATAGCAAAAAAAAAACCCAATCAAGAAAACAAAACAAAACAAAACAAAACAAAACAAACGAACAAAACAAAACAAAAAAACAAAAACAAACCCAAAAAAACCCAAAAAACAAAAAAACCCACAAAATACCAACCAAACAAAAAACCAAAAAAAACCACCAACAACTCCCAGGGGCACATGTATGAGACTGGTACATGTAACAAAACATGCCTCAGTTTTTATTGCTTGTTGTTCCAAGTTGAAATCACATGAAAGGGCCCAGCAAAGAACCATAGAGTTAACATTTTATTCATCTCTTAAATTAGGGGGAAGGATGTACCAAGGAAGTGAAGAAATTCAGATAAATTGAGGGGATATAAAGTAAAGCAATAAAATTCAAAATAGTGATCATTTGCATAAACTCAGGTGTATTACTGTGAATAGATCAAGCAATTGAATGAAAGAGAAAATAAACCATGCAACAAAAGTCACACAAAGAATTCAAATAAAGATAATGGAACAATGGGGGTTTTTTTTATGGTACTGGCCACACAGGCTGTAAGTTATGAAACAAGACCAATGAAAACAAGACCCAGAAGTTTGGACCTTTTTTTTCCATTCTTGTGATGAAGATGAAAGAAGAGATACATTCATCAGTTTTCCACTTGAATTCTGGAAAGTTTTAAGATACTGCAGAGCAGAATGAGGTATAAAACTGCAGACAACAGACCAGCGAATGGGAACATTCATGAGGAAAGCAGATCTGCACTTTTGGTCTTCTATTTTAACAGTTTTTTTTTTTTTAATCTGCCTGTATTAGTATTGTATTTGCCGAGAGGACTTTACCCACTGTTTCCTTCCATGCCATATTCTGTATGTCTCCATTTAAGGTGTGGACTCGACCCTTTGTGCTGATCACCCTGTGGTGAAGGCTGTCCTGCCATCACCCATACACAGCACCAGCGAGCACCACTACTCAGCTGGCCCTAATAGAGCAAATAAAGTCATGGGGAGTCTGAACATATGTCAAATCTGCCCTCACCCAAGGAAGATCTTTTATTCCGTGCAGTTCTTTCCTGGTGAATCTATGTGCTCTTCTTCTTCTGCAATATTCATTAACACAAGTCACTTGTACAGTAAATATTTATTTAACTTTAAGATTTATATAGTGTCTTTGCCTACAGCATCTAGGTGGTATTTGCAGAAATTAAAAACATAAGTTATATGAAGCTTTCAATAGTGTTTTGTATTAAATTGCTACTGTTGTCAGAAATAAATCAGCTATATTGTCATGAAATGAAATAAGCCTAACAAAACCCAAACAAGCAGAAGTACAAAATCAATCAACCAAAAGCTAACCAAATAAATGTGGCTTGCATAAATAAAAGCAAGAAAGATTGGCTATCAGCTACATCAATGAAATACCTAGACATGAATGAAAGCAGGCATCATTAATCTGCATTGATTGCACTTGTTTGCTGGGCTGTGCTTCCTATCTGACCTGCACACTCGCTGGAAACCATACTGCTGGTGTTATTTGTAGGCAGATCTCTGTTTGTAGCAGAGCCAGTGCAAATGGCGAGGGCTAAGTTTAGGAATGTGAAAGGGGAGCATTTTTCTCTGGCAGCAAAGGCGGTTTGAAGGGTTCCAGTCTAGTTGATAATTTTCTCCTTTGTCTCTCTGGTCATCACTGAAGAGGTTGCTTAAGAGCAGCCAAGAAGGCAGTTTTGCTATATGGTCAATCAGTGAGTTGTTTTAGATTAAATACCTCCAAAAGCACTATTAAAAAATAAAATCAGAGAGAACAGCAAGCTCTTTCAGTCATTGCACTGATCCACTTTGGGACACGATATCAAAAACCCCTAAACCAGCACCACTGTGAGACCAGTGACCTCTGGGAAGGAGAGGAGAGGAGAGGAGAGGAGAGGA
>VWZU01001018.1:559652-590408 GCA_013397095.1 Sterrhoptilus dennistouni
GAGGAGAGGAGAGGAGTGGAGAGGAGAGGAGAGGAGAGGGAGAAAGCTGCAGAAAGCTCTTCACTTGGCTCTCCTGCCAGGGAAAATATTCATGCAATTATGCAGCAAGTTAGGAATTTGTGCCAGTCTCTATGGTAGCTGTGGGAGAAATAGGGAACCTTCCATTTCCCAAGCCCCTCAGATGTCTCAAGCTGACTCTAGCCAGTCACAGATACAGTGCCACATGTGAGCTTCTATTTTAAACACTTCTCACACCATTGATTCACTTTTGCTTTTCACATTGGGCTACATGCTCAGCCTAGGATAGGGTGAAGCACTTAAGCCACTGACTTCACAGATCCAAGTTAGGAAGGCTGCAGTGAACAATGGCTTTCTATTTGCATGCATTGTTGCCACAGGTTTCCTTTAATCATGGATTTCTCTCATTACAAAATACACAAAGAGAGGGAGGAAGCCTAGATCTGCCACAGTGTGCTTCCAACTGAGCAGTTCCCACTGAAAGATGTTGAATTTGCCTAGTGCCTACATGGAAAGCTAAACACTCTCAAAAACCAAATCCGCTCTCAGAGCACCTTCTGCCCCATTATCTACACTTCCATTTTATCTTTTCACCATCTGGTTGTTTAAGTTCTAAAGTGTGCTGAATTAAGTTTGGTTTTCATTTGTATCCAGCCAGAGAAATCCATCTGCAGAAGAGAGCAAAAATGAATCTGGTGCGGTTTCCCTTGTGTATTAGTCTTGCAGCCATGACTCTCCCTGCTTGCATTAGGTGGGATTATTTTTTCCTTTGTGAAGAATCAGTGGTTTGACTTATGGTATTACTGAACATGATGATGGTAGTGCAGAGACCAGCTCTTATTACACCAATTTGGTAACAGGTTCAGATATAAAAGAATATATCTTAGAACAGCATTTTCCTATCTTTTTCCTTTTAGAACCACATTGTGCTTTTTAAAAAATCCTTTACAAGTCCTTGCCAGGGAAATCCATGTGCATCATTCACCCCTTTAAAGACCATCTTTGGTGAGGTAGGTTTCACAGGCAATGTAGTGAGGGCTTCATAGGAAATTGGATTTTTTCCCTCACTTTGTTGTACAAAAGGTTAAAATTTATTTCTGTTTGATCGTGCTCACCTCAAAGATGTCCCCTGCAGGCTCTGTCTGTTGGCAGTTAACATGGATTTAAAGAATGCTCTCTAGGCTATTCTGCAGCAAGAAAGTAGTAGGTCTTACATGGAAATGCAAACAAAACCTTTAAAGCTTTTGATCTTCTTGGGGACTTGATGAAATCTCTTGAGCAAATTGAAGGATTACATTCAACAGCAAATATGTACAAGTATAACAAATTAACTGTAAATGATATATCCAATCTAAAATGGAAGTATAAGATATTACTGTCTTATGGCAGTATTTGAACTTTGTTTCACTGGAACTCAAGGATGTTTTAAAAGCAATGGTAAATGACTATTGACTACAAATATTCATTCAAATGCAAAAGAGAATTGCTCTGGGGTTTCTTTTCCTTTAATCTCCTTCTGATTTGATCTAAGCACATCCTTCTAACCTTAATGCAGAGGGGTGGGAGGGACTGGGGGGACAAGCTGTGAAATTCATACTGCTAATCCCCTGAGGACTTTCTAATCAGACAAGAGCCACTAGGGAGACAGTTTCCTAAAGGTCTTTTGTTTCTCCTCGTGTAAAGAACACAGAGAGCAGGTACTGCTGTGCATGGTACACTGAGACTTTTGCATGGTAAAACAATAATGCTTTGAAAGGCAACAGGATTACCATATCTTCTTGTACTAATTGTCATTCAAAAAGGTGACCTATAAATTTCCCCCTGCTTTGAGCAGAGGTGGTGTGGTGACCTGGTCAACCCAGGTTCAAGTGTCATTGATTGGATGATGATGGACAAGGAAGAGTCCTTTGCCAGACATGAATCTACTTGACATTTCACTCATCAGGCACCTTGGGTTTATTTTCTAAATCAGCCTTTTCTCTTGCTTTGCTTACAGTTAAGCAACAGTGGCATGCACAGGCACATCATCATGTTTGCATCTGGTCACAGTTCTTGGGAGCAAGCACAAAGGAAAAAAAAGCCTAGGGATAATTTTCAATCTACGTAACTTTTAAATGAATGGGGTGAGCAGCAGTCAGGACCGAAATACTGAGAAACTCACATCATTAGGAACTTCAAAAGAGGAGGACTGCAAAGCCTCTCTTGCAGCATCATCAACTAATTTGTCTTCCCTTTGGGAATACTTCTGTTCAAAACCCTAGAAAATAATTCACAATCATGATAACAGTTTGAGAAAAAAGTCAAAGCGATCACCTTAATCAGACCCTTTTGAAATGAAATGTACCCCACCTCAAGACATGTAAAGTATTCTTAATACGGGCAAACATTAAACAGATGATATGCAGAAGCCTGCATCTTTCACTACTCTTGTGTTTACAGACAGGATTAAAATCCATGTTCTCTACTGAAATCATGCAGTCAAACCTTTCAAACCTGCGGTTTAATTACTACTGCTTCCTGAGATGCTTAACAAGTTGTAGACATTGAGACACAGTTTCAAGATCTGTTTTTCCAGTTAAACAGGTATAACCTTAAGTGGGAACTGAGTAGCTGAAGCATATTGGCATTGAACAGAATGTTTTGGCCACACAGAAAATGTGTCACTTGAACCAAATTGGCACTGAAAATACGATAGAGTCCCCCTCTCCTTCCCATGCCAACAGAGGCGCAGTTTTATTATGAATGCTTCATTTTGATATGAATAACTGACAATCAATAAAATGAATGTACTATAACACTCCTCCTGCATCAGGAGCAGGGAGCACATCAGCCTAGCCCCTTCAATATAAAATATTTGCAGAATGAGCTCCATTGTGTGATCAGGCCTGCTGGTGGCCCACCCTGGGGCCATGAGACACAAAATGGCCTGGGGGAGTCAAAGGGAGCAGAGCACTTCTGCTTATCAGGAGGCGGCTCTGTCCTATCAAGCAGACCGAGCCCCACGGAGTGCAAAGCCTTTTCAGCACTGATTTGCCCTGTCAGGATGACAGGCTTATCTGAGACCTCCCCATGGCTGGCTGGGAGAGATATCCAGGGTCTGGTGCATTGAGGCACCACTCCTCCCTTCACAAACTTACCACCAGGGTTGAGCTCCCACGTGCTATCATTCCCCATAGTGACAGCTAATGGTTTGCCTTGCTGTACCGCACCATCAAGGCCCTACACTCACACAGAAGGAAGCTTGGAATACAACTGGTTCAAATTTGGACAGAAAATGTCTGTTCACTACAAAAACAGCTTTGGTTCAGCTGAAAAAATGGACAAATTCGTGCCAAGGTTTATGACTTTTCTTTTCGCAGAACAGTTAGAACATTTTATCTGTTATTTAAGAATGTTTTAATTTTTCCAGGAAAGAGAAGGTCTAAACTTCTCTCCCCTGGATCCTGGTGACTAAATGAAACATCTTCATTATACAAAGTTGATCCCTCTTTTTTAAGGGTGAAGGATGTAACTTCACAGTGAAAACATCACTTTTAGGTGATGCAAAATTTCCACTCATCTTGCAGACTGTAAAATCAGTTTTCTCAGCTCTACTAATGTGAATATGTGCTCTTCTATTAATACAACATGATAAAAAAGATCTTGAAAGAAATGAGCAATTCTGATATATGCAAGAATACAGAAATATGGTGTTTGGCACTTACTGTTGAGCAAGCAAAGACTTAATATTAGGTATAAGATGATGGAAGACCAAGGAGGCACTGGCACTGCTGATTTAGTTGCATAATTTAACAGGTGAAAGAGAGAGAGTATCAGTTCCCTGTCTAATTTTGCAGATGTCTTTAGTAAAGTGCACAGTGACCACATAAACTAACAGTAATCCACAAAATATGGCTGGGTAGAAGAAAGCTGCAAGTCAAATACAGCATGATGCAGTGATTTGGGAACATCAAGGCAGAAGATAAGCATGCCTTTGAATGTGTTTTTTGAGGACAAGCCATGAGTCTCCATCATGTGGATAACAGAAGTTCCTTGCAGGACAGATGAGGCCTCCTGTAGCACAGCCTGGTGTCTGAGTGTTCCAGCGAGGGTTAAGCATGGCCTTTCCTCATGCAGATGCAGTTGTAGGATTCTCCTCCTTTACATGATGGATAATTTTCAGGATTACTTCCAGAACTTAATATATTTGACACCTTTATCACTCTCTCAGGCTTGAATGAAGCTAGCTGGGAAGCTCAAAGAAGAAGAAAGGACAGCCAGGTGAGGGCCTGACTCAGACAGACAGGAAACATGGGATCAGTGCCACATATGACAACCAGCCACACAGAGTGATCACACACTTATCCTAAAAGCCATGTGTTCTTCTCCCCATACCAGTAGGTCATGTCCACCTTCCTTAGCTTCTCTTTTTGTTCCTATGTTTGTTCACTGAAGCATACTCCTAATCTAAGCCCAAATATAGCTCAAGCTTCAGACTAAAGTGGCTGTTTTAAATCTCTACATCTTTGAAAAAAAAAGAAGGCATGTCCCGGAGTATTGTGTAAGTATTGATCATAGCAAATAAAAACAAAAACAGCAGAGCAAACCAGGCTGAAGGCAAAGCAGATATTGTCAGGAACAGCACTGTCTCAGATGAAGCCCGCACCATTTTTCTTGAGACATATTTTTCTTGTTACATTTTAAAGAATTCCTCAAATGAGCAGCCATAATTAGAAAATGAATAAAACCCAGCACACATGCTTTAAAGGTATGGAGAACCCCACAGACGGCTCTTTCTTTGTTCCCTCTTCCTCAAAGCCAGCTCACAAAGTGGCATTGCAATCTGACTGCTCCTCTATGATTTCTTGCAAGTTCAGCCAATAAAAAGCTAGGAATTTCCCATCTTTGGTTATGAAAAGGAAGTTTCCAAGATTGGACCCACTGATAAACTAAATAACCCCTCTCAAAATTGCCTTATTACTTCCGTCTCCTTCCCCAAGCTTTGAGCAGAATGAAATATTTATATGCATCTTGGCAACAGCCCAACTCAAAAAATATTATACAGCTGGTCCTATTGATTTTGAGTCCTGTGGAATAAATGCCTACCCATGTGAGTAATGGAGACAGAAATAACAGTCCAAATTATAATATTTAAAATGTGTGTTTTAAATATGTATAAAAATTTGCAAGCAAGGAATTTTTATATTTTTGTTTTAATCACATCTGTAATACATGGTCTTATCCTGATTTAAAGTCTTCACAGAATAATCCTGTTCTTCCTAAAGGGTATACCTTATTGATGGCAGGAAGCAATCTTGTTTGGACCATTTCTGCATACATTTCCTTAATAACAACTATTACAATACTCTGGATTTGAGATGGGCTATACAGCTTTCTCTCCTTTGATTTTATCCTTTAGATCATAGCACAAATGTTATGTAAAACATTTCACTGTCTAATTTTAGATTAAAAATTATGTCTACATAAAAAGGGCTGAGAAAATTAAAAAAATTCAACGTCAACTAAGCTACAAATGAAGCCCAGGGCACTTGCTACATTTTGCTTTTTAAAAAAGGCATATAAACAATAATCTTTCACAGCAAGTCTGCACTTTAATTCATGTTGGGAAAATGTATATGAATTCTCAAGCACATGAAATGAAATGATTCTCAGGACTGGATTGTCTGAGTAAGCAGCAGCTATATGAGCTTTGAAAGGGAAATTTATCTGGAGGAAAAATTATTTTTGCCAAAATGATTAAGCATTTGGAGAGATGACTGTCAAAAAAGAATTGCAAACTTTCTTGGTTAAAATCTTTATTGATTAAATTCCTGTGAAAATATTCATAGGACAAAGCCATAAACACACGTTCTATTCAACAATGCAATGAAAAAATAATTCAAATATATCAAAATAACTTTACGGGTAACTGTAAATTTTAGTCAGATCTGATGATACAATAAATTCCATGTGTAGGAGAAAAATGAGGGTATTATATTTAGGAAACATATACATCCTAATGTTACATTTAGGAAGCATACATTTTAAAAAAGTATTTATTCTCTGAAAGGATTCAAAAGCATTTTTTTAGAAATGTAAATTAGGCATAAAATGGTGAAAGGTATTTTTTAAGGCCTTTTTGAAGCAGTTGTAGATTTGTCACAAGACATAAGACACGTGCTGTTCTCCATTAAGTCTCAAAGCAGAACAAAACATAGGACAGGAGGTGTAAAGGGAAGGAGGTATATGAAAGATTTGTCTTTGCTCTTGCAATAAAATAACAAAGCTGGTTCTTTAATCAGATTTTTGTCACTGAGCAGAGGCACAAACTTCCCTCCTCCTGCAGCAGGCCAGGGTCTTAATGTATAGCCCAATTGCCCAAAAAGTTTGAAAAATCCAAGCAGCACCTTTTATGTCATTTTTTAAGAATTATTGTAATCCTTCTTTTAAGAATTATGAATAACCAGGATTATTACAGAATGAAGGCTCATCATCTTGCCTGTAGGCAACTACCAAGCTGTGTAAGCATTTGGATCTAACTCTCCACAAATTCCCGAGATGTGCCACTGTATTTGTATTTCCACTATGAACCACATAGCTTTTATTTGACTGGAATCAATAAATTGAAAATATGTTTTTCAACTGAGTTACTACTTAACATGCTATTTTTCAGCAAATCCAACAGTCTTATCAGTGTGTGTAAACACTCTCTGGCTATCTCTTAAGCACTAGCAGAGACTGTGATAATGAAGTGCTTGCTATTTAGACATAATTTCCTTAATAGCAAAGTTACACGGAGAAGACTACTCACAGCTTGGCAAGAGGTTCTTATTTTTTTATTACTAGCAAGATTTTGTTTGATTTTCAGGCTTTCTAATAAACCACACCTTCCTAAGGAAGTCTGATGAACAGCCACCTGGTCCTCAGCTGTTGTGATGTTAACACCCACCATGGCAGCCTGTGAAAAAGCTAATTCTTCTTTCATCTCAGGAAATTACTGAAGGTAGCAGGCTACCCATAATTTGAAGACTTGAGAAATTAAAATATTTGAGAATTTCTGATGTTGGGTGAAAATTAGGCTAAGTACCTCATTCACAATTTTATCTGATTTAGAGAAGAAAAATTGTGAGATTAGGAGGTGGAATATTTATTTCAGTTTAGTTTTTTCTCATCTTGCTTTAATACTGGTGAATCTAGTAGAGAGGAAAGACAATTTGTCTATACATTAACTAAGAAAAAGTTCACCTAGTCAGTGCTAACTACTGTAATCATTGCCTATTTGTAAAATTAGGCTCAGCAGTTTTCAAATGAAAAGATTTTAAGGATTGAAAGTGGCATTTAGAAGCAACGCCATTTCTCCAAAATCAAGCTCAGCCCTCTTGCTTGACTAGAAAACTGCTCTTTCTCTGGAACTGACACCATACTTGACTTAAAAGCTGTTAAAAGGTCTCACTCAATAGAGCACATAAATATAACCATATGGTACAAAGAAATGGAGTAATTGCAGAGAAAAGAGACTAACAGCCTGTTTTCAAACTCTCCTTGGTCAGAAACTGCTGAAAAGCAAGTGCAGCCTAATCCTCATCCAGAGCTGTACCTCTCCAGGGAATCTGAGGCTCAGTTGGTTTCTGTCCACAGTACAACAATCTAAAGGGATGTCGTGACAAATGAGAGGTGAAATGAAGTTGACTGATATCCTAGCAGCCTGACAGCACACAGATTTGATCAATCATAGAAAAAAGAGATTGCACTGTTGCACACTATTTCAGCTCAGAATAATTAGTTTCAGAGACATCCTTTCAAAAAAAGGGGAAAATTTTGACTGCAGACTAAACCAGTTTGTAACTAATATGTTGACCACTTACAAAGCGATTGAAAAAAAATTTAGTACAGTTTGTGACACCCAAGAAACAATCACTTTTTGAATCCAACATTCTTCATGTAGAAAATATTAATGAAACAGTCATGCATGTTCATGTCCAGTTCACCAGAGACAGTGTTCAAAACCAGCTTGCTCTAAAACTTTTACCAAATACAACTGCAAGGATCATTGGAAACTTAGTTTATTTTCCTCAAGAGGTTAGGTAAGCAAACTGAAACCACTAGAAGCAGTATAAACCCCCAAGGCTAAGTTATTAAAAGAACTTTCTACATCTCCTTCCTATTTTATTTTCTATTTTAGTCTATAAATTGTGCCATTCTGCTCCCATCATCCTGCAATGACTGTCTGGATTGTGCAGTCTCTGATCAGACAAGTACATCTGACAGTAATTTGTATATTTAAGGAGACTACAATGTACCCTGGAAAGATGTGAATTAGCGGGACAGAAGACAGCTGCCCCAACAACCATTTCGCCCTCTTTATGGGCTTACTGCAATGCCTGTTTCAGGAGCCATACTAACTACAGCATTATGTGTTTCCTCTTCTGTGGTAAGCATTTGCTCTCCTGTTCTGTCTTCGAGGGAGGAAAGGGCTTTCAGATGAAAGATGAAGTTTGTCCTGCAGTTCCTCTTGTCCAGTCATCTGCATCAGAGTCACACAGGTGGAGAGTTCCAGCTTTTCAGGACTGTTAATGTTATTTACACTGTTTGTCTGGCATCTCCAGAAGTGGTCTCTAAGCAGGCTGTGCCCATATTATGCCTCCACGACATGAACTTTCTACAAGCACACTCTCAACCACTCCCTCAGACATCATTGCTTAGGCTTGATCAGGATGAATGCAAACATAAGCAGATGTCATAAGGAGACATTTAATTTGTGGAGGGGGGGGGACGGGACAGAAGTGCAGTAGTGTCCTCAAAGGACAGAAAAGGACAAGTTTTCCTATTGCAGAGACAAACACGGTTCTTATTTGATAAGCTATCTTTGCTCTTATTATGTACTTATCTTCCTCTTCATGGCCTGGCAGGAAGTCTGGAAAAACTAAAAACTCCACAATTCAAGTGTTTCTTCCTGTTGTTTCTGCTTCAGAGGCTGGCACACTAGGAGTGACCCTGCCAGATTACTGCTTTGGGAGAGTAAAGGTGCTGGAGCTACCCAAAGACTTCCCTCAAACTATGCTCCTCCTTTCTGTGTTTCCTTCTAATTGCTTGGGATTTCTCTGAAGAAATACATTTTCCAGTAAACCTTTGAGCCTTTTGTTGAAATATACTACTTTCAATGACAAATAGGTTTTATTAAAACACCTGCAAAATGCATATGAGGAAAATTTTCTCTTGGCTGATCAAAATTTCTACTTTTTCTCTTTTTTTCTCCTTCTGCACCTATCCCCACCAAACAGTTCATATCTTCTATCTCTTTAGTGTAAGATTCCTGTGATTTACAGCCACCCTCAGACAATCTGATATTTATTTCATCATAAATTTCACCTGAGCAAATGGCTCCTCAGAAAATCTTTGCAAAGCTTTCATTCTGAAGCAAACAAAATGGGACTGCTCTCTCTTTTTAGTTTTTAAAGCTGAAATAACTGAGGAGGTGATAGACTTAAACCTAATAACCTAGGAAAATGAACTGCATTCTCGTGTTATGTGAAGAGGGGAGAAGAACCCAGTGAATCAGAGACTGAATAATTCCTAAGAATCCACACCCTATTCCTCTCACAAACATTGTAGTCTCTTACAATATCTAGGCAATTTCTGTTCTCCTTTTCTCCTGTTCTAGTTTCATGATTGAATACTTTTGAAGTAGGAGATACTCAAGTGCCCAAGTGTTCGTTCATTTTTTTTTAAGAGAAACTAAGTTCTGTCACTGTGCTTTCTAGCAGATAAAATAAAAAATAAGGTGATATTAAGAAAGAAAAAAATACTCAGATACACTTATAGACAAATCTTGCTCTTAGATTCTGTCAGTATCTTGCTAGATGCATCATGATCAAATGCTGCTTTAAGAATATAAAAATTAAGGAATCATTAAAAATGTATTGTATCTGTTCAATTCAAGACCCTAGTAATCAACTTCAGACCCCCAAGGTCACTTGGCCAGCTTGTGATTATAACAGCAACTTCAGCACTCGGTATTGTCCTACGGCTGTGGCAGGTCAATGGAAAAATGTTCTTTAAACACCATAAGCATCTGATTGTGCAATACCTAAATCAGTGTCATTGATTATTCACAGTGCTGGACCGCTCAAAGCTGTGGAAGTAATTAGGGCTTTTTGTGTGGATTATCCACTGAGAAAAGGTCAAATAACTACAAACAGTGTCAGAAAATAGGAGTCACCAAGGACCTCAGCCTCCGTGATCAGTTAAGAAATGCTAAAGCAGGGTTTGATAATGATGTGCTTATGCCAGGTTCTACAGGATTTGATCATTCTGTCATAGAAATCCAATGAAGCATGAGTGATGGCTACTTTTTCCTTTGAAGCTTGCCTCAGGTCCCTGATGCCCGTCAAGCAAGTTTGTCAGTGAAACTTGACTGAGAAGAATTTAAAAGGCAGTTTTTGTTCCAAGGGGAAATGTACGTATGTATATGTATATACGTGTGGGTGTGTAAGTAAATGTCTGACCACTTTAGACACAGAGTTTCTAATTTAGATCAATATACTTGTTTTGCTCCATAGTTTGTCCTCCCTACAGAAAACCCTGCCTTTGCCAAAGGGCCATGCTGCATCCTCTCACAGATCTTTTATCAGAATACACCTCCCAACTCTCCAAATGGGAAGTCTGTACAAAGAACAGCCTTCTTCTAATGACTTTCTCCCTACTGAAATGTGAGAAGCAATAAAAGAAGTCTCTAGTTTTGTAACAGTATTTCCAGCATTTGCTGAGTTTACAGGGGTACTGCTACTTAGCAACACCTTGTAAATTTAATTGCTAAGCCGGGGTGTACAAAGCATTCCAGTTCCATATGGGAGCCATTCCTTGCAGACCTCCTTCCCTGGGAGTTCCCAATGTTGTAAATCTCTTCCTCTCCTCCCGTCTCTAAATTGCACTAACACTTTGGATGATTAGGGCTGCAGCAGCGATCAACATTTTCCCCTAGTCATTCCTTTCCATTGATCATTTAAATGAGGGATTATTCTGTTTTCCCATTTTAGCCCATGGATCAATTGTTTAAAACAATAGATGTAGGTTAGTTCAGAAAACTGGTGCATCAAGAGAAACCCATAAAGATGCTATGTACACGGAAAAGTCACTTTATATTAAAAACCAATGAAAGAGGACAAACAACAAAAGGAAACTTAAGCAAAAAAAGGAATAGTAGGAGCTAACAATATGTAGATTTGGCAGAGTAAAAGCAAGATCTTGTAATGCCTGTAGTAAAAATACTGGAAGGGAGAGTTGGATGGTACTACTCAGATGAAGTTATAGGGGCAATTCACAACCCTCTGGCTTCTACTTCATCATGGAAGAGTATTTCAAGTGTGCAATGAATGCTCGAGTATTTTGTTTTTAATGGAAATCTTATGCCACTGGAAAGAGAATTGAAAGACTGACAAACTTTCTTTTTTGACAAGCTGAGCACTTGGGTCATCTTGTAGGACTTGATGGATAAAGAGGTTGGAAAGATGAATAGTTTCAGGCTCATCAAATATCTAAAGGTAGACATGTAGATATTTATTGGGGTTCTAATCCTTGGACTTATGATTTTGGCAGAAGAAAAGAGTTTGTCCTGGTAGAGACAGCATGCTAAAAGCTAACAGGGTGGTCTATTTTATTTAAAATGTATGCTTAAATATTGTTATCTGGAAAAATTGTGTGCCACTTTCCTCTTAGGATCCCTATTGAAATCAAATGTTAATGATGTGGCATAAACATTTCATGACCACAACTCAAGTTAAACCCAGTTCTATCACGTAGGACTGCAGCCCAATTAATACATTTATACAATAAATTCCACAGGGTTATTAATTTACCTTTAGTCTTCTTAAATTTGTTATAGTTCTATATTTGTCACAATATTAGATATCTGGCCCAGACGTTTTGCAGACCTCTGGAACATGTTTATTTGGCTTCTATTTTTTTTTTCCCACCTCATTTCTTTCTACTGAGACTAAAGAGGTAGCTCAGGTACAAAGCAGGAGGAGTGATGAACAAAAAGCCATAACCCATAGAGCCAGCTACAGCTTCTCTTTGCCAGTGTGGTGCTCCAGACCTTCTGATACTCTGCAGGGCACTTTATAATTTGAACAACTGTTACTTAGAAATACATGCTTGGGAAAAATAAAAATTAGATAAGAGATATGAAGGGAGAGAAAGGGTGTAAGTTAACATTTCATGTTATTCAAAAATTCAACCCAGAGTAAAATGATGTAGATATCACTTAAGCCTTAGAAGAATTATCCACTGTAGAAATCATCTATTCATGACATCTTATTTCACACCCCAAAAGTACCAGGAAAGAGTAATGCAGCATCTCTGTGTTGAATTTATCACAAAAGGGCAATACTCTATGCTGCAGAAGGGTGCTGGCACCAATTTTTGCAGGTATCCAGCTCCAGGGAGTTACAAGAGGCCAAATGGATGCAAAGCAGAGAAACCCTCTGATCCATGAGGAGAATGCCGAGAAGCCCAATGTTCCGTGGATTTCCATGGCTCTTGAGGTGCTAACTGCCAGTGGGAGGGTGCAGGGAGGCTGAGGTTGAGCTGCATGACAGTCCTGCCTGCTGGGCACAGGCTGAACCAAGAGAGAATTGCATATCCCCTGGCTGCTCTGCACCTTGTCTGCACTGTGTCCAAATATTTGGGCAAGCAGAAAACACAGCTTAGAGCAGACTTTCCATTCCAGGGCAAATTTGGAAGCTGTTCTGCAGTTAATCCTTACCGGGATTAGGAGCTTTATCACTATCTTCTGTGTAACTGTGACAGGGAGATTCCACTATGGCTCTTTTATCATCCATACACAACAGAGAGGATTTGAGTTCTGGCACCTGTCTTTATTCCAGTCAGTAAAAATAAGTATTACTTAACTATTTTATCAGACTTTTATTTTATTTCCCACTATGACTTACACAGTAAAACTTTATTGTAACATATTGCAGCTAAAGGTATATAGCTCTCCTATCAACAGCTGTATTCTGATTTGTAGTCCAATAAACTTTCTTGCTGCAGATTTCATGTGTACAGTTGTATTGAGGTGTAATATATCACCACAGCATTTTTAAACTCGGAGCAATAATGTATTCAATTAGGGTGGAAATAAAACATCTAGTTTTCCTTTACAATAAATCTTTTACTAAAACCTCTACTTCACATGTTCAACAAGGAAATAATACATGTCATTCAGACTAAGGGTTATTGTAGACTGCTGAGGGAAACATGCAGTTCTGGAGGTTTCATCAGTCCTGTGAAATCCCACAACATGGTAAGTGTACAAATTAGAAAAGGATGTAATATGTTACTAATGACACCTCTTGGGATATTCTTTGAGCCCATATTTACTGTTATGATCAGTAGCCTCATTTAAGCTGCAGGAGTTGAAAAGTAATACTAAAGTTGAGTGAAAAACACCTCTGAGCTCATTAGATGTGGCAGTAATTCAAACTCAGAAGGTATTTCTTTTCTTCTCTGTCATTCTTCATATTACTGGAAATATAGTGCTTGAGCTCCTAATAAAAGCACTATATATGATCACATATCTACAGTCCCTGCAAAACACGTTTACACCTCGACATCTGTAGCAGTGCCACAGCCTGAGCAGTACCCTAATTCACCCCAGACGTCTCTTTAAAGAAAATACTGTAGTAGGGCTACTGTTCATAATATTTTCTGAGCATCGCCTTTATTACTTTGAAAGACTTTGATTTTTCAAGTGTCACAGACATCTGCAGTCTTATTTTTTTCCTGTGGAAGAAAAAAGCTATATCACATGTTTAAATGTGAATAAAGATTTTGGTAATATTCACCCCTAGAAATGTCATTTGGTGAATATATATATCTATCCTTATCCATCAGCTGTATTATATAACAAGGATTTCATTATATGCAGTCTCTGTGCAGCAGAGCACACAGTCTTGCGCCAGTATTGTATCAGATATTGCTTTTGAGGGCTCTCAGAGAGTGGTGTGCCAGAGCTCTTTACCCACACTTCAGTCAGCATTTTGCCAACTCAGAAGCGTCCCAGATGGTCTGCAGTGTTTGGTGATGCTCGCTTCACAGCCAGGACTGTGGTGAATGAGACTCCGTGAGGATGGGTCTCCATACAATTCCCTCCCTCTCTTTCAGATAGAGTGGTGCTGATGAGGGACTCAACAGCCATCCCAGCACTGCTGTGAGGAGGGAACAAGCCAAACTGAACTGTAGGGATCCACAGTACCAGAAGCACAGAGAAGAGCCAAAACCTCAACTCTAGATTTCTACAGACATGCCAGTTTACCTGGTCAAAATTATACCACACTATTTCTGACCCATGCTATCTGTACGTATCCCAGAGTCCATAAGGAGCATGATCAAACGCTGGCAACCATGGAATCATAAAATGTTTGAGGTAGGGAGGAACCCTGGAGATGACCTAATCCAACCCTCCTTCTCAGAGAAATGTCAGCTGGGGCAGCTTCCTAATTGAAAAGTCAATATTGCCTGGTCTAGTTCCAATTATCTTCAGAGATGGAAGTTCTGTGACCTCTCTGGGTAAACTTGTTCTACTGTTTGACCACCCTCATACTTCAAGCTAAATAATCCTCCCTTTCAGCCTCTCCTTATGCATCAGATGCTCTTTTCCTTTAATTGTCTTCATGGCCTTTTTCTGAACTTGTTCTAGTGTGCTCAAGTCAATTGTGTATAGGGGAGCTCAGAACTGGACACAGCACTTCAGGCGTGGTGTGATCAGTTCTGAGCAGAGGAAAATAATCACCTTCCTCAACCTGCTTGTAATCATCTTTCTAATGCAACCCAGGACGCTGCTAGCCTTCATTGCCACCCTGGTACATTGCTGGCTCATGTTCAGCATGGTGTCCACAGGGACTGTGAAGTCCTTTACCACCAAGCTGCTTTCTGGATGGTTGCCCCCAGCCTGTAATTGGTGCATGGAATTATTCCTCTGCAGCTGCAGAACTTGGCAATGCCCCTCGTTGAAGTGCAGGACTTTGCAGTTCCTAGTCAGCTAGATCCCAAGGGTATGGAGGCTGCTGAGTCTGGTGGTGTGTGGCCTCATTTTAGTGGGACATTCACTGGCAAAGGTGCACTGCTTTTAGCAATATCAGCCCTGACTTTGGAGCTATTTAATTGTTGAAGATCCTGAAATGCTGGACATGCAGCTGGTAGGGATGACAGCTGCTACTCCAAGCTCATGTGAGAACCCCCTTCACCCTGGGCCCCAAGCTTCAGTAATAATACACTGGTATTTTGGGCTGCAGTGTTTAAAGACGTGAAAGTGCTAAATAAATATGGTCATACCGGTTGTGTGCATATAATACTGAGTGACTTGAAGACTAGAACGAACATTCTAATTTCTTGTTTGTTCTTCCCTCCTCCCTGCCCTAATTCAATATTACATTAAGAAAAGATCCAGCCCTGAATACCAATTCAATATTATATTATGAAAGGATCCAGCCCTGAATGCCTCTTGAAGAAAAATCACACTGATGTCAATGTGCTGTTAGGTAAGGAAACAATAAGATTTCTTCCTTTTGTTTCCTTTCTTGTATAGCCTGTTTAGCTCCTGAGCCCTCTAAAATGTACATGAGGACATTCCACAGTAATGCAAGTGTTCATAAAAAACATCAATATACACATAAAATTAGGCATCATTTAAATATGAAAGCTGTGATCTCTTTGGGACAAAGAAATCTGAATTGTACAATATGTATTTAAAGCATGTAGGATATTTTTGAATCTTTCCAGACTAATTTTCAACTCTCTCTTCCCACAAAACCCAGTTATGCAGCTATCCAGGGCACTTGTAAAAACACTGCACTGGATGACTTACTGAACAGTTTAAATTTTGTGGGAAAAAACTCAAATCATTCTTCACTGTTCACTTTTTAATTTGAAGAAAATACAGATATAAAAAAGAGATTTAATTTCCCATTTAGGTATATCAAGTAGAAACCTTTCTGAGTCAATAAAATAGTGACCAAAATATCATCAAAACAGGCCTTATCTTTTTCTTTTGTGCCTACCATGTAGGTATTTTTTAAGTGAGGTAAGGGTCATGTTTTGAATATCATGGAATACATTCCAGTGGGGGAAAGACAGGGAGAAGAAACAATTAAAGAGAGGTTGAGCTGACAGTGCAGTTTCTTGCAGTGACAACCACATGTATTCATAAATATTTCACAAGTGCAGCTTTCAGACTAGTAAATTTAACTGCCACATTAATGCAACTTGCCAGTTTATAACCTGGACATTTGTGTGTTGTGAATGTCCAGCATTCTGTCCATGTTGACAGTAAAAGGTTTATGTTTTGAAGGCTTTTCTCCTGCAGAGTGATTTCCAGATGTAAAGCTCTTGTCTTATACTGCAGCTGTGCTTTTTGTACAATACTACAATGCATCAATTATTAATTCCATTGAAAGATGTCACAAATATACTACTTACGACATATTCTGTACTGTCCATGAATGTAGCAGAATCTTTTCATGTCCAAGAATACCACAGAGTGGTCTCAGGAGTGCTGCAGAAAAAGTTGTATGCTTTTTACATTCAGTGCATTTTATTATTAACGCTACAGAGGTTCTAAACTGAAACTGATGAAAATAAATGTTGTAATCAGAACCAATTATGAACAAAATTATTGCAGCTGACATTCAGAAATGTCATCAGTATCACAAATACCACTACTCAGCATTAAGACTGGTTCCCATAAGTCAGTGTTAAAATTAGTGGTCACTTGAAGAGCTTAAATATCGTTCAGCAAATGGTGTGGATCTTTCCACTTCTTTGGATAAGCAGGAAAGAATGAAAAATGGTGTCCCAAAAGGGAGATGACATTGTTAAAGGACAGACTATAACCCAAAAAAACTTGAGGGATCTGGAAATATGCAAAGGGAAGAAGCCAGCTAAACTGGACTTTGTGAGGGCAAATGTGACGATCACCCTCGAGAGTAGAGGTATTTTTTATGGAGTCTCTCCGTCTAACTTCTGGGTTGTGACATTACAATGACAGAAATAAAGAAAGGTCAAGAGGAAAGCAATACAAAGTAAGAAAATTTCTAACCTGTTGTGAAACCTGATTTGCCTTAATCCTGTACTGAAACCTATTTCAATCTTTCACAAGAATTATAGTCTTGGCTGAAAACCAGACCCACCCCACTTGCTGTCATGTCAAGAGAACATTAAGTCCATGTCAAAGAATACGTTTTGATCCAGCTTGTCTTCTTTACAGCTTCTGCTCATGGCAGTTCTGCAGAACTTTTGATGAAAACAATCTCCTCATCTCTGGCATATTCCTCGTGAAAAGACGAGAAGCACAGAAGGTATGCACTATATGCATTTTCCTCGACAAACCAAGGTGAATTAATCCCTGTGGACAGATGCTTCAAAAAAAGCTGTCTGCCAATAGAATTGATGTCTGGCTCCTTGACTGTTTTCTGCCAGAGTCCAATTCTTTCAATACGCACCAATCTGATTAATCCTTCAGTGGGTAGCAAGGTGGCGCTTATTAGAAGAAACTATACTTTGCAGTGAAATGAGCTGCATTCTACAAAATTATTTTATTTTGCCCTTTTCATGCACACAATAGTTTGCAGGCAGTTACAATCAAATCCACTCAGGATTATCTCTTATAGATGACTTTAGTCTGAAGAATAAGACCCTGTAAACTGCAGATACTATTTCTTTTCATTGTTTCTAATGAAGGGAATAAGACCAGTCAAGTGTTTGTTACAGTAACTCATGAAAACTGCTTTAAAACAGATTGAATCAATTTCCCTCTATCTTGTTACTTCTGACCTGAGTAATTTTTAAGAGTTCAAGCCAAGTAAGTGCAATCCATGACTGACTTTATATCCATACATCTCTTTCTTTCCCTTTCTATTCCAGGAGTCCTACTGTACATCCCAGAGGGCTAAGTCTTCCAAACAAGAGATGAGCCACGTGAGAGGGTATCATGCGTTGGAACATGAAATTCAACTCTTCTCTGTAGTAATTCCCAAGATACTCCACTTTCTCACACCATACTGCAGGCATATGTGGTAACTGCTTATTTTCTAGATGTAAGAACAAAGTATTGCTTAATTTATTTATTGTCTAGTGTCTTACATGTCAATGGGATAAAGACACAAGGAGGCTATGAGCCTTCTTCTAGGTTTTCCGTTTACACATAGGTATGTCAAATATTCCCAAAGTGGGAATTGTCTAAGAAAATTTATTTGTTTAAGACACAAGATGGCCAAAATCCAGATAACCTATTCTAATGCATCTCATCATCTTATATGCATAAACATTCAAAATGAAAACTTCTCAGTTATCTCAGCAAGGAAAAATTCAGTTACTGAAATGAATATGATAATATTGCATCTGTATCTTACCATCAGCCTCCTTTTCAGAGAAGTTCTTATTTCTCTCAAATGTTCTAGAAGGTAGGAAGAAAGTCAGTTGTTCTTATACTGGGACCACCCTTGCCCTGCTACAACTCTTAATTTTTTTCTAAAACCTCTTTGAAAACCTTTCTGGATTTGATTTATTTTTCATCCCAGTCCCAGATAGATACAGGCAATAAGCAATATGCCCTCTGCTCGCTCCTTTCCAATCTTGTATGCATAGTTATTAATCTTCATAATGTTTCTCAGACAGGTCTTTGTTCCCTAATGACTCCAGGCACACCTTTGGGCATATTAGTAGGCAAAACCCCTGGTGTTTTTCAGGACAGATTTCCCATAGTTTAGGTTATGAACCAAGTTCTGAATGTTTACTTAGGCACTCATTCAAATTTAGACTGAGATTTTTAAAAGTAGCAAGCAGTTGCTGCCATCAGTGTTGCATGGGCTGAGACTTTTTTTCAAATGTATTTTCAGCACTTAAGAGCCTAATTTTTGTTGTAAGTCAATGTCACCAAAGTTGCCTAATCCCATTTTTAAAGTGAACCTTCACTGTGGCAATCATTTAACCCTAAAATGTGGAGTGAGTCAATGCATACAACCTTTTAAAAATACTACAGAAATTGCAAGGAATTTAGATTACATGCCATGTTGCCAGTCTTCAGAGTTCTAATATTTTTGTTTCAGAAAAATGAATAAAAGGAAAACATACTTCATGTATTGTAGCATCAGCCTACCAAATGTGCATTATACCCCAAGTCACAAAATTTACAATAAGATGTGATGTTAAAAACCATGTATCAGTAGGAAAAAATCAGTAATATTCTTTAGTCCTACTATTTAGAATTAAGGAATAAATTAGTTAAATTTGTGAAAGTCTTAACATCTTCAAGAAAGCTTTCTTTCACCATGTTTTGTCTAAACATTATTTATTGGAACAATTTATTAAGCAAATTAATATTTGGAAATAATTTTATAATTTTCAGGCTAACTACCTTAACTCTCATCATTGTCAGTAGTGCAATGCCCTCATTTGAAACAGCTGCTCCACGGACTTTATTTTAGAATTGATTAACTTTTAACCTTCCCATTTCCAGAGGTGGAATAACACTTCACCTATTACTTCTCAGAGTTTATCTTACTGCTTAGGGAACTTAGATTGAAAAGGTCTTTTTCTTGTGAGCTGGGACATAATCAGCTTTGCAGGATAGGCCAAACCAGACTACATCTCATTCAACGAAAGATACTGCACCAAAAGTAAATATTTAAGATTTCCTATTAATTTTTAGCTATTACCCATATGTGTATTAATTATTAGTTACACTATCATGTTCATTCCCTCCATCTTTTATTGCTCAATAGTCTTCTGCCTTCCAGTTGTAAGGGAGAGGATTTACTCATGAAGAAGGCTTATATATGGAAAAACAGTATGAACAATTTCTTGGGATGCAGTCTTCGTTGCACTGACTGAAATGCCAAGCCTCCTCCTGCCTCAATACTTTTTAGCAGTTCACTTTATTAGGCCCCACCTATGAAGTGAAAAGGAATACGATTATTGAAGAAAGCTTGCTTTTAGTTGACAGGTTTCAAGTACCAGATCTAATTATCATGCCATAAACTGACAATTTCAAAGGATAATGTTCTGATAAATACTGTGTTAAAGCCAACACATTAAATGCATTTTCTCATTATGCCAATTGGAATGGAAACAATATTTTCCTTGCCATGGGCACATAAAAATATGGTCAGGCAGAAGCTGTAACAAAAACAGGTAATATTTTTATTATAATTAGGGAGAATATGTGCAGCTTCAAACATGGAACTGGACATTGATTCCTGCAGGCAGCTACTATCCATAACATGTAATTTTAACTAAGCCATCCAAGAAAATGGTGGTTTAGGTGCTATGCATTTATTTATATATACCTATGTATGTACCCAACACTGTCTTGGAAACTTTTTGGTTTAAACCTCATTAGAAATGAGCAAATGTTTCTCAGACATTTAAATTATTGAAAAGTTCATGAAAATACAAAGATGAATAGGAGAGGAGGTTCTATAAATTCTGTAGAGAGGCTGAAGTAGTGAGTTCAAAAGTTTTAAGACCTAAGAGAATCCACAATGAAAACAGCAGGATCTTTCATACATGCCAGACTACAAAAAACCTCCCTCAGAAATCAACCACAAGACAAAAACTGTTTTAGTAGACCCAGTGCTCAACTTATTCAGAAAGAAGGCAAAATATTCTGTAAAAGAATAGATCAAAGGTAAAAATAGGAAGATCAAATAGATCTAATAGATCTAATAGATCAAACCTGTTTGCTCTTCTGTGCACTCACAGGATCCATGTGATCTGGAGTCCTTTACTTGATAGCTTCTCCAGTTCAGAGAGGCTACTGGGCTGGTGGGGCTTCCCACATCCCTCAAAAGTGGTGTACTTCTGCAAGCAATACCCAGACACACCCAGATATTCCTTGCAGTGAAAATAAATCATCATCTATGTCCTCAACTTTCCTCCCTGATTTAGGAACATGTAGAAATAAGTGTTGAGCTTGACACCATTATTTGTTTTCTTTTATAAAAAACTGACAGATGCAGCTAGCAATTTGTGTGATAAAAGCATTATCCCTACCAGTATGCCATCCCTGCCCTTTTTAGATAAATATATGGCATGAAGCATGACAAAAGTGTGCAGATCAGATTCTCCTCTCCCAGTCCTGCTCTCAGATAAGCCATCTACAGAGTCCCTTACTTAGCTAGTGTCACAAAACCAAAAGAAAACTAAATATGGAGGAGACAGAGATTGAGAGAAAAAGGGCAATCTTTTGAGTAATACAGCCTTCAGATCTATGTTCATGAAGCCACAACACAGGAGATTAACAAATCTTGCTGCAGCCTTCCTAAGGTACAGGTGATATAGTCTGAATCATCTCTAAGCTGCTACTGTTATGTTACTGAATCTTTTAAAGAAAAAGTTAATGATGCTTTGAAGGACTACAAGTGAAAAAGGTTTCTTCCACTTCATTTCTGCTCTCCAAGTGATCTGATTTTGCTGAAAAAGGAGTGAAGAACATGTCCACAGGGGTTTTCACCCCAAGGTGTTTGCTGTCATGCAGAACAGTGCTGGGAAGCATTGATGTGTTTCATTTATTCAAGACTGTGATACTACTCTAGTACTGCTGTATCCTTGACTCTCACCACATTCACATTACTATTGGACTCACCTCTTAATGCATCTCTGAGAAAGAATATACCTATCTGTGCACTGGTGCTGTTAATATGTAACTCACAAAGATAACTTAGTTTAATCATATTGCTGGCTAGTAAAGATCTGTTGCATAATTTTGGCAAAGCATCAATACCTCTTTAACCACATGTGTCAAATTTTATATTCCGAGCCATGTCCCATCAGGACAGGAATGTGAAAATTAATTCAGATGACATGCGGTTGGTATGGTGCAAATAAACAGTGTTCTGACATATCTCAAAGGCATTTGCATAACTGCAAGGTGCAGGTGTTTCCAAGAATCCCTGGCATGGCTTATGACTGACAGTATTTAGCTCCAGGCTTCCTGGCCAAAATACATTCCAAACACTATGGAAAGAAAAGAAACATACCAGCTCATATAATAATTTCTAAATATTACTGTATGAGGTGGCGACGACTTTCTGAAGAAGCTACAGATAAGCTGAGGGAAGAAAGAAAAATCCCAAGAGAAGGCAACTGTATATATGGATATGAACTGGCAATCCCAAATACATGAGACATTCAAATCCTTTGGATTAAGTTTCTGCACGAAGCTGGCAATGCTTTGAGATAGACAATTCTTTTCCTATTGCTTGCAGTTGCCATGCGTTTACTGGAAGCACTGAGTCATGCTTAATTAGTGGTGCCTTGGGTTATTTTTATATTGTTTTTATGTGTTTATAGCATCTGCTATTTTTAAGGCATGTTATTATTCTTCAGAAGATTTCATTGAGATCTGGCACAATGATTTTTACATAAGATATTGAAACCTGAAAAAAAATATATTTTCAGTATCTTGTTATGACTTAATTCCAAGCAGACAAATCTATGGATAATAAGCTTTCTTCATTTAAGTCAGTTAATCAAGTAATGGATTGGTTATTAGCTAATACATGGAGTTGGCTCCACACCTAAATTCCTCAGAGATAATGAAACTATATCTATTAGAATGATTGCACAGCTCTTTGTATCTGCACAAAACCACTTTTGTATCTGTAAGTAGAGCAGGAAAGTGTTAAAATTTTAAATCCCTGGCAAACCTCAGAGGAAAACATCTTTGCTCACAGTGTTTGTTCACCACATGGTGCATGCTTTAGAAGGTGCTAAATCAGCAAAAGTGCTGAATTTGAAATATTGGAAACATTCATCTGCCTCTGAATTCAGTTATGCTATATGTAAAGATCCTGATTAGAATCTGATAGTATAACAGCAACGTGGAATTGCATATTAAACATACCTAACCTGTCATTAAAAACCTCTAATTACAGTCATCAGAAGAGTCCCTGTGCTGCTACTTGTCATGCTGTATCTATATCTCATTTTAATGGGAGAAGACAGTATTTCTGATTATGTCACTTAATGTAGGCTGTATGAAAGTTATGGGCCTGAACCTGTTCCCACGGAGGTCAATGGCAGTTTTGCCATTGTCTTCAATTAGAATAGGATGTCATTTTACAACACTAGAGTTTCATTTGCATTAATTAATTTACTTAGCAGGTAATGAAAAACTTGAAAAAACAGCCCTCTGGCTCATGAGTTTGGCACCATATTTAATATTTTCATTAGTAATAATTGCATTGATAAACTTTTAAGTAGGAAAGGGTAAGATAGATCAGTGCATTAGGTAAAATCAAGCAGCTGATTGGGAAGCCCTGAAACTGCCTTCTGTGCCCTGGCCTGGTTTTCTTTTATTTGTCAGTGACTAGGTCTAGGATGTTGAATCTTTAATGCTTAGCAGTGTTAGATTTAGGCACAAAAGTTCCATGCCTTATGGATGAATATGATTTATACATCATGGAGACGTTTACTCAGCAGACATTACAGAACTGGTTTTCGCATCGGTAGCCTTGCAGGGAAGAGCAAAGATAGATGGGAGATGAGGCTGAGGTGCTTCTTCACATCATGGTTGAAGCCAGGAGATAGACATCTGGGAAGATCCATACAGATGTCAGTGAAAGCAAACACAATCCCGTGGAAGCAGACTTATGTAAAGTGCTTTGATTTCTTAAATTAAACGTAAACCAGATCTGTCTCCTTCTAACATTTTAGCTTTTAAGCAGCTAACAGCAGCTATAATGTTAGCACCACGCTCATGCCTGGGTAAGATAAGAAGCTGCAAAAACAGTGATAGAGGCAGTTCTGCCAAGCAAAAAGGATTGCACTTGTGCCAGCTGCTGGGGATGTAAGGTAGCCCCAAAATGCACACTCTGGGACTGCAGAAATATAAGGACTCTATACATTAAACTTCTCACAGAAAGGACATGAATTAAATGATCTTATAGTGAGCAGTGACAGCTGAAGGATTACACTGGCCTGCTGGAGTGGTGGTATGGCCCAGCAGTGGATGTACTTGTTTAGGATTTCTGTGATCTGATCTCCACATGCTGCCACATACTTCCCCTGTCTAGAAGACAGAAGTCTGGCAACGCCACTTCTCCTTCTGGGCACTGTTTCTACAGCCTGGCGGTAATAACTCCTCTTTACCTCCTAAGGTTTCTGTTTTGGTTGGGTTTGTAAGGTGCTTAGTTACCCAAGCATTGGGAGCTATAAAACATCAAGATCAATTGAAAACCTGTCAGTCAGAACTTGAAAACCCATCAGTCTCTGTATTCAGAGCTTTTTATTAAATTAAGAAGGAAAAAAAAGTGAGACAAATATTGGCTTGAAGTCTGCTTGTCCTCTTTAGCATATTGCTGTGATTGTCCCGGAATACTTTTAGCCAGGCACACTGTACTTTATGGACATTATTGTAGAAATACTTGCTGAGAAAAGCTATTTTATTAATTGGGTATTCTCACTGTAAGTCACGTGATATCCCAGAAGACACTTTATAAATAAAGTGTATTTGCATCAGGAGTTTTTCAAGGTTCTCTATTTTACAAAATATTAGTTCACAGTGTAAACTAAATCCATTGAGGTGAAGCTTATCAGTTGAGCACTTAAATAAAGTGAAATCAAATGCAATTTCTAGTGGAGAAAACAAATGCTTCTTATTTGGCATGATGTTTTACATATCTATGTATCACTTTAAATAAGGTAATTGATGTTCATCTCGTAGAGAAAATGAGTTTGCATGGCAAGAAATAAGCCTATATATCTGCCTCACTTGGACCAGTCCTTTCTATATGAAGCCTGAAGACTTTCATCTATGTTTCCCAGAAACAATGCTGAATGCAGACAATTAAAAATATTTGAATTTAGATTTTATGATACTTTACAGATTTGTTACTCTTTGGGGCAATCACAAGAGTGGGAAAAAAAAAGGGAAAAAACCACTGAGTTAAGCACATTAAAACAAAAATTCATTTGCATTTGTTTTAAAAAAATAGAGAGCTAATGCCTATGCATATGATGCAACATTTAGTCCTCTTCTTGTTAGTTAGAAAATAATCTGTCATATATTAATTTTTTTAGGCTGATGGAAGCACTCTTCTAAAAGTGCACTTTGACTTTTTAAAAATAACACAACAGCTTATTTTTAAACTCTTAGCTTACTACTTCACTAATTTAGTTGAAGACTTGGTGTATCTCTGAGTAATACCACTTGTTTAGAAAGTTCTTTATTTCAGTTTAAAGACTGGAAGTTTAGAGGCTGTGAGCCTGTATTCTGTAGCTTAATGTACAAATTTTATTCAGATTCTGATTCAGTTCCACTTTAAAACTGACTGATGTATTTCCCCTGTGAAAGAAAACGTAGCATTACACAGAAAAGTTTTGCAACTCTTGAAACCCTCTTCCACCACCTCTCCCCCATCCCCCCGTTACTGTACCTTCTACAATATATAGAAGAGGGAAATTTAAAAATGGAATTGCCCCGATAATCACAAAACAGAGGCACACTTAAGCTGCCTGTGCCTCAAGGCTTCTGCTAATTATTGTCAAATTTACCTCTATGTCTCCAAAGTAACAGTTTTTGCTTGATTACAGAAGGACACTTTTCTACCTATTGATTTCTCCCGAAAATCTGATTGCTGTATTTAGTAGATACAGTCTTCAGATACTACCTTCTTTAAAATTTCTTAAAAATCAGCTGCTGGATGAAGAGTGGAGAGCCAGGCTAATGACTCCTGACTACTGCAGGAAAGAGTCACCTGGGCTCAGTGGGTATCTATTCTGTTTGGCTTGCAGGGTAGTCAATGAGCAGAAGTTTCCTGACAGTCCAAACCACAGAGCAATCCCTCCAAACTGGTCATAGAAAAATGCTGTCCCTTTCTCAGGGATGGAGGAAGAGGCACAGAGAAGAAAAATCAGGGCAACAGCTCAGCTGATGGCAACTGCCTTATGGCACAGGAGTAGAACTGATCAGCTAGAACCCATTCCATTGCAATAGGAAAAGGATATAGGCTCTTCATACAGAAATGCAAGGAAAAGTAGTCTTCATTAATTCCATTACCTATGGTATAATTTTTTAAAAATAGGACCCAATGTCTTATATCATAGTTAATCAGAGGCAAAAAGAACTAGAAAGAACACTAATTTAGATTAGAGACTACATAGTTCCTCACTATTTAATCTACCTCTCAAAGAATGATGAGGTTTAGATTTTATTTCTGGAGAAAGCAAGATGATGTTTTAGCATGTTTACTCACTGCAGTGTTATTAAGAATCTTTGTGGTTCCAAATTATTCATTAGATATCAAGATTGTACAGGGGGTAAAGAAAAATTTACATAAGATCTAATTATTAACTCCAGTCAAAGAGAGCTTCCCTCTCCACTTCCTAAAACCATACTCATCTGCAGAAAGACCCACCAGGACATCTTTGTACATCTTGAAGAGGAGAAACAGGTAGAGGAAGAGTCTTTACTTCTTCAGCATTTCAGATGTTGAAGAACGAAGGGTGAGATACAAACAAGAACAAATGGATTTAGTATGAGCTGAAATCCCACAACCCTTACTCATCTGGTTGTCTCCAGATTTCACTGGCACTATTTGCATGATAAGCAGCAAAAATCTTCTTCTGTAACACTTGGGGAGTTATCTTTGGCTTGCTTTCACAGACTTTTATGAGAAAAAATGTATGACTGAAATCTCATACCAGTGCCAAAACTAACTTTCAGGATGTTCCATTTGAATCAATCCAGCTGGAAAATCACCTCAAAACAGGATCTTACTGAAACTCTGAAGCCTTTATCTGATAGGAGCTTTCTTAATAATTTTTTAAAATAAGACATCGAACTTGATGAGACACAGAATATTTTTTGTCTAATAAAATATTGATTAATCCCATACAATCTAATAGATGCTCAGGTAAAAAAATCCTCATGCAAAAATGTTTCCCACAATATGTAATAGAAAAACTCAAAATTATATTAATTATCCTACAGTTTTGATAACAGAAATACCAATCTTTCTTTGCAGAGGTATTTCTTAGGTAAAATTAGGCATTGCTGGAAAATAGTCAAGTACAAAAATTAAAAGCTCTGCCCTTGTTGCTCCCTCCATATTTGGAAAGCTGAAGACTTCAGCATCAAACCCAATAGCTCTGAGTGGGTAGTTACAATATGCATATAACGAATTATCTAGGGGACAGTTTTTACAGTTTTTCAGTTCAGCACCTTTCTGTGGTTGTACAGCTGGGAAAACATGAAGACAGAAGGGAATGAGTTCTGTTTTTTGAGATGTGTTTTTAAACCTGGGAGTTGGGAATTACTCAAACTGAGGTCTTAAAATAGAGCAAGAGACATTTAGAGCAAGACAGTACTGACCTGGGAAGACAGTACCTACCTACCTGAAGTAGACAGTACTTACCATCATGAAGCAAAGTGCATCAGTTTTATAACTCAGAACACTAAACAGTGACACCAAAGCCTCCCAACTGCAGAAAAAAAAGTCACTGTAGCAATTTTTCAGAATACAAACTAACAAAGAAACACACACCTGGTGTTCAAAATTTTTACAGTCTTGCGGGGTACATTTTAGTTCCATCTGTGATCGTCCCATAAATGGAAGAGTGTGTTCAGCTCATGTTTGATGGGCTGAATTGCATAGGCTAAATTCTAAATGCAAGGCTACGTTTCCACATTCTAGCATAGTACAGTCAATGCAACCCAACTGTGCAAACAATATTTGAATGCCTCAAGGTTTTTGTTTCTGTATAAAATGCTTGTAAGAGGACAGCAAAATAGGAAGCTTTCATGGAGATAGATTCTGAATAGAAGAAGATACACAACATCATAATGAGTTGCTACATGAAGTATTAGCTCTTCTTTATGTTTCAAAGTTAATGTGTAAACTTATTCTCAAAGCAACTGTCGTGAGGTCCTGAAAGCATCTTTGCATGTGAGGAAATAATTTAAACTTGAATAGTAGCAGCAAATGCTAAGAAACTGCTAATGATGTTTCGCCAGAGAAAAAAGGATTTGAATCTGCTTTTCCACTGTGAGAGGCACCTCCGCTTTTCTTCAGTGCAGCAACCACAGTCAAAAGGCATATGAGGGTGCCATATTTAGAGCACTGTCATTCAATAAGATAATTTCCTGATTTTTTTGTGCAAAAAAAAAGAAATCAATTCTGTAAAGACAGTCAGTGCTCCTTCCATTTAACAGCTCTATGTGCATACCAGAAATCTTTGCCAACTACTGTTCAATGTAATTAATTAAAAAAATACAAATATTCTGACTATTGACTAGCTGTTTTGTTCGGAGTCCAGTAAAAGAAGACAGACAGCCAACAGGGCCAGCAGATGAGAACACAGAGTATCCCCAGCAAGGCTGCTGCTGCCTGTGTGAAATAGTGCAGGGATCAGTGCAGGGAGCATGCACTGTAATTGAATTAATTTTCTACTAAAGGACATGTACACAACAAGCAGCAGCTGCACACAGGTCCTGTTTCATTCATCTCCTAGAATCTCAATTTTAAAAGCATGGCTGCAGAAGCATAGAACATTTAAGGGAAAAATGCTGGATTTCCCAGTAAACCAGGTATATCACATTTTTTCAGGGAAGCAAGGCAGTAATGATGCTGCTCCTGAATGGGAAAGTTTATTTTTCCCGCAGCTGCACTACTGTAGCTCTCTGCAGATCCAGGTAGACTCAGTTCCTCCTGAGCTCCCTGTTTTCACAGCTCTCCCCACACAGAAAGACAATAAACTTCTCTGTGTTCCCTGTTGCATTGCTTCCCACACATCAAGAACCCCAGATCCATGGGCCTGGTTAGGCAAAGTGGTGTGTCTGGTTTTGATGAGGCACAAGCTGTGGAATCCTCAGAAACCAGACTGAAACAGCACTGAAGCCAGACTTGTTTCAGGAAGGAGTCTGTTTTGAATTATGCTTCCTATTAGTGGTAGATTTAAAAATTAGGGAACTATGAGTAAATCTGGAACTTAACAAGGCTTAAAATAGGCCTGGGTCACAAAACTTGATGACTATGTGATGGGCTGGTCTTTACTGCAACAGGGGGGTCTTTAACAAAAAAAGTAAGCAGAAAAAGCCAGAGTGAGCGGAGTATGGGGGATGGGAAATAATAAAGGTAAGTTATTTCTTCCCATCTTGTGTTCTGAAACACAGAAAAAGTTTACACAAATGGTAAACATATGGAATAAATTATCAGGAGAATGATCTCAAAACAAAGACTACAACAGAGTTCAAGTGACACATTTCTGGAACAGAAATGGATGGTGCCATAAAGTCAACACAAGAAAGTAGGATTATGATTAACCTGAAAAAGGGTAAGCAAATTAGGTTACAAGCCATTTTCCTATTCTTTATGGCAGCTTCCCAAGACTGCACATCTGAAATGTGTAATTTAACATAAGCCCAAAGAGACTTCCTTGCCAACTACAGAAAAATTAATCAAACATATTCTTGTACCAGATGAGTAGTAGGTATTTATACAAATAAAGAGGCATGATCTATTTATACACATATGCACCCAGATGCCTGTGCATGTTTATTATAGTTGAATTGAAATTAGATAACCAACATAAAAACCATTACACAACATTATACAGGTCAGTGAGTTCACTGCTTGAGTTTCAGCCAGGCTGGCCATAACATCAGGTAATAAAGCTGCAATGCTTTGAAAACACAGATGGATTTGAAATGAGTTACTCCATGTGATTAAAAGAGATGTGAGAGGTCAGGAGAACAATATAATCTAACACCATGTCTACATTGCAGACTTCAGCGGGCACAGCTACGCCAAGCAGAAGTAGGAAACTGTTTCATATGTGACTGATACAGCCACACTGCCAGCTGTGCCACAAGTCTTAATATAATTACACTGCTATAAAGCTGCAATTTCATAAAGCAAACTTCTTTTACTTAGTGTTTTTCCTAGGCTGGTATGATATACAGATGTGCTAACGTAACCACAGCTCTAACACAAACACTTTCTGTAGCAATAACATAGATACAGCCAAAACCATCCAGGGCATAAAAACACATGCCAAGAGTTTACTTCGACTATTTCTACACTAAGTATATTACATCACCAACGTGCTCCAAATACACACAACTAGGGATTTGTGAGAAAAACATACAAAAGCTGCCCCACAAGCAACACTCTAGCGAAGTTGGCCCTTCTAGCAGCCCAGCTGTGTTGCTTAGCAACAGCGTCTCTTTTTGACGCTGCCCACACACCTGTGCTAACAGACTCCAGTACGAACGGGACTGTTCCCACAGCTTCAATGTTTTCCTCGAGTTCCATGGCTTGATTTTGCCAGCTGCAACCATTGGGACATTGGCAGAGGCACGATGTTGGGTTGTAGTCTGCTATCCTAAACCCTGACACAGATAATGACAGAAAGCCGAGAGGGACAAGGTCGGCACCGAGCTCTGAAAGAAAGACGGAAAGACGCCTGGAAGAAATTAAATCCCCAAAGTACCACCCTCCACACCCACAGACCCAGCCCTTCCCGCCCCTGTGGGAGGACGGAGGGACGCCAGCCCCCGTCTTAGTGGGCGGGACAATCAATGGGCCAATCAGAGAGAGGCCTTGGGGCACTCTTATCCAATAGCCATCTTTTCCTGCCCTGCGGGGCGGGGCGCAGAGGAGTCCGCGCCGAGCGCCACGTTTGTTTCTGGCGCGGGGGCGGGGCCGCGCTGCCCTCACGCGGGATGGCGCCGGCAGCGGTCACGTGGGAGGCAGCGCCCTC
>VWZU01001018.1:591126-633626 GCA_013397095.1 Sterrhoptilus dennistouni
GGCTTCGGGGTCCCGCGGACACGTGCGGGGCGTGTGGCCATCGGGGAAGTCTCTGCCCTCGGGGTGTGCTGGCAGGGCCGGCTGCCCGCATCGGCCGAAAAAAAGTAATGAACTTTTTCCGCTGAGGAGCGGACGAAAGGGTTGCTGAATTGCTGGGGTGGTGTACTCTCAGTTACACACCTCTGACCGTGACTGTCCGCCCTCTTAGGATGCTTTGGAGTGTGGGAATGGGATTATTCCTCGCCGTGAAAGGTTATAGTACAGAATTCTGAATACGGGTGGCTTCTTTTACCTTCAAGAACTCGTATTTAATTTTTTTTTTGTTGCTGTTAATTAAAATACATTGTATACCTAAAAGTTGGCTTTTCTCTTATCTTTATCAAAGAGCTTGCTATACTGAAACCATTTTAATTTCAGTGGGAGCCTTTTGAGAACTTCTGTTTCCGCCACAGGAACTTGTGTAGCTCTAACTTTGTCATTCGAATTACCCATGCTTTTTGAAATCTTTCTTCTGAGGCCAAGCGCTCAATTACATGGCCGGGCACCTGTTGGAGTCTAGTGCAGCTCATCACCTTCACAGATTATTATTTTTTTAACGCTTTGATTGTAAGAGCTAATGTTTGAAACATTGCTCTCACCACATCTCGCCGTCCGCCAACTGTCTTGTTTTTTGACTGCAGTTTCTAACGATGTTACTTGCATATCATACCATCTGTGGTTAAAATTTGCATGGAAGGCCACCAAAAAAAAAGGAAAGCTTCTCATGATTTCATATGATGAAATACATTCTGAATCATTTAGAAAAAATAAATATTACACTTAGAGAACCTTTCTATATCTTGGTATTTTCTGTGGCAATACTGAATTCTGGAACTCATGGTCAGATGCAGAGCATATATGTTTGCTTTGTTGCTAGCTTCAATGAGTGAAGCTCATCTTGAAACTCTTCAATATTTTAGGTGCTTTAAATTTTTTTTTGAGGGGAAGGATGTGATGCAGATGGGATCATTTGAGATTGTGGTTTCTTTCTCAGCCGTGGTGCCTCATTTACACAACTTGTCCTTCCTTCCTCCTTCCCATCTTTATCCAGTCTGCCGTGGAAAGAGACACAGAAAAGTTTGTACTTTGAAGTGAAACCAAGAACACCTATTTTTCCTCGAGAGAATTTTGTATATGTACTTTCATAGTTGCTATGAGCAGCAGCCTAATTTATATGCAAATATCTAATGTTTTACAGTATGTACAGTTTTAGCTTTTCTGTTTTCTTTTTGTGCTGGCTACAGAACTGAAGGCAACAGAAAGATTTACCAATGATCTTTAAATATTTGTTTTATTATTACTACTAGTAACTAATAGTTTCCAACTTTTAATTGTTATCCTCATTATGGTTATACAATGTTAAAATTAAATAACCTGGTTATTTTTGAAAAAGAAAATATGGCATTACTTTTTACAGTTTGTGTTAAACTCTCTTTTTGAAGGTTGTCAATCAAGTGCGTGAAAGTTCATAAGCAATTCTTTCACTGATGTGTGTAGTATCTCATAATCTTTTATGTAGGCTTCTTCTTTGTTTTGCTCAAACTATTCCTCTAGTGAAGATGTATGGTAGTGGAGGAGGGAAGGGGACTCTGTAATATCTTTATTATTCATCAAGAAACTGTTACACAATACAAAGACCACAATTAGTAGATGGTTAGTAATTTCTGTATGCTCTTTTTCGAGGGTGCCGCTTAATGTATTATTTTAATGGCTCACAGTTATTGATCCAGCACCTCTTTGAGATGAGGGAACATTGTTTTCCCATCGGCAAAATTAGTGTAATAAACAAGATGTGATTGGGGTCGCAAAAGAATAATCAATGGTGGAACAGAATTAGAATTCAAATTCACCTGCCTCCATGGTGTGCTGGTTTCTCCACATAATAATATGAGTTGGATATCTACATTTAGTGGCCATTACAAGTGCCAGGCACTTCTTCATATCAGTTTCAGTTGAGAACATGCAGCTAATGGGTAGCGACAAGCACTGTGTTTTTGTCTGATGTTCATGTAGCAGAGAGGCCCTCACAGGTGCAAAATCTCCTACATACTGTGCTCTTCTGCTCTTTCTCATTTTTGCCTATGATTTCCAACTTCTGCAACAAGTGCAGGAATGATCATGTGGATTTCCTTATCCCTGCTTACCCTTGATTGATGGTTGGAATATGTCCAGCCACCATGCTGAACGAGTAGGGGTCCTACTGGAAAACATACAAAGTGCTCCTGTAGTTAAACATGGCGATAATGGGAATAAACACACCAGGGGATGAATTAAAGTTGCACAGGAAATTTTCCGACTTGTGAGTGCTTTACTTTGAACCTAAACAATATTATATCTTTAACACAAAAACAAATTCTGTCACACATGCTGGCAGGGTCATTATAGTTGCATATCAGTGGCGCTGAAATGTTCCAGGCAGAAGCACAGCTTGAGCTGAGGGCTAACTGCATTAGTAGGAAACAGGAGGAAGCTGTTTCTGTAAAGTTGAAGGGGAAAGGTCAGTGTGGCAATAGACTTATTGCAGAGGATTATTGGGATTGCAAAATCCCATCCTGTCTTCTCTGACTTGTTCAAGTGGTAGGAGGGAAACACTGGAGACAGAAACAGGGTCCTCTGGTCATAAGTTGAAATCTTGGTAGGGGAGAAAGTAAGTTTGTTGCTCTTATCTCCTTCTTTACACCCTGGGAGTGTGTGATACTGTATGTAACTTCTTTATTCCATACCATTTCCCTGCATTTGCAGATGATGCTTGAGACAATGGCATTTAGTGAAGAAAGCCCAGCCCTGCTCTGCCTTTTCTTCTTTTGAAAAGGCATCCTCTGTCATTTTTATGTGATATTTTGGGTGTTTGGCAGAGTGGAATGTTACTGTTTTTTTGTCTTCTCAAATCGTTTCTGGTTACATAGATTGTTGGAGGCCTGCTCACATATATTTTTCCTTACTAAGTTTTGGCTTGTTCATAGCTGAGAAGGAGTTTGAAGGCTGCTTCTTGCCCCAAGGGCATATTATTTCTTCTGTAATGTAAACCAGACTTGTTGCTTCAGTCATCTTGGCTGGAAAAAAAATTTCTTGAGTTTTTTTTCAATAATAAGGATTTGGTTGGAGGTATGACTTCTCTGTTTTTTCACAGCTTTTGATGTTGTCATGATCATTAGATATGTGTATAATTTATATTTTTCCCCCGTTCCCGACACCTGTGACTGTAGTATGGGTGCTGTTGCTTTGTCTTTTGTTCAATTTTCCTTTCACACTTGGCAGTATTTCTTGTTTGAATCTTCTGTATTTGTATTTTAAAAGTTCCAAATACGTTCATTGTGAAAATAGGATAAAATTTTCTCTACTTTATATAGAACATTATCTAATACCATTTTCCTTGTTCTATTAAGCAAAACCCTACCCAAACCTAAATAGAAACCAATGTTCTTGCCCTAAAGATCATTTCTACCCAGATATTATTCAGTTTGTTTAAATGCTTAGTTATGTTGTCCAAATCACCTTTTTCTGTGTGATTCCTCTTATTATTTTCTTCAAATTAATACTGTTTGCTATTTGTTTAGTTGCACCTTGGAAATAGCTTCCAGGAAAGGGCAAGGCAAGAAAACGACAGGGCATTGGATCTAGTGCATGAGTTGCTTATCTTTTATTTTTGGACTACGCTGGTTATATTTACCCCAAACCCCAAAAAACAAACTGTTCATTTTCATTTTCCATGTCAGCTGTTCTTTGACCTGCTCCTTACATGCCTGTCATAGAAAAAGACTTCTGGGTACAGTGTGGCTCTTCTTTATTGATTGGTTAAGTTTAAAAGCACACTGTTGTTTAAAACTTTACTCTTTTTTGAAAGTATAATTTCCATTTTTTAAAGGCTTTAACAAGTGCCAGTTCTGGCCAAAGAATCCATCTGTACAAGATAAACCACGGTGATTATTGTAGACATCTTTTAAGTAGACATGTATTTACAGCTTTGGTAGTATGTATGTGTTTCAATAGTAATGGACTAAGATTAGAAACAGTGAGGTGAAAAAAATGCACAGAGGGATTCCTGGTAAGAAATAACCTCCAGTGATTTGAAACATAGTTCAATTGTCTCTGCCATAAATTTGGGAATAAGTGTCATATATGGGTGATAAAAATGGCATAGGCTATTTTTTATATACTCATTATTCACTTAGTTTGTCTTTTTCAATTAACATGGAGTCTATCTTTCTCATCTGACTGGGTTTACGTTTCTTTCATAATCATATGTCAACAGACCACAATAGACACAGCATAATGTGGCATACAGTGTAAATCTTTAGGTTAATCCTTAACATTTTTTATTATAGTTCATTTGGAATCACTTTGTAACTTGATCATGATTTGTACTGGTGTGGTTTTTTTTCATTATATGCTTAATATGTTACAGCTTCATCTTTTCTCACCTCTTTAATATAGAGAGAGGATGCTCAACTACTCATCCAATGAGATTAGAGATAGATATATAGCTATATATTTATATAGTCCTTGATTATGGTTTTTCTTTTTTAATCTTTTAAAACAGATGCCTTATCGATTTACTTCATTTGAGGAGTCTTAGCAGTTTGTGTATACTTCTGCTTTTAAAATCACTAATAAAACTGTTGAACGTCAACATTTTTCATGATACTTACTTTGTATGCGTCAACACAGCAACATAACCTTGCTTCTGGGGATTTAAGGTACAGCAGTTTTTAATGGCAGTCCTTTCCAGGACTTTGCACTAAAAGGAATGCTCACCTTCTTGTTAGGCTGGATAAATGTGGTATTTTTAGACATCTTGAAGTTCAGTCACTTTTATTTTACATCATGCATTCTGTTTCTGATTAAGTGTATATATATTTAAAAGGCAATTTAGCAAACTCCAGAGAGAGTTTAAAGCATAGTTGTGAAGTCAGGGGGAGAGCAAAAGCAAAATCCTCAAGTATTTCTTTAAGAGAACAGGCAGCAACAGATATTGCTTGATAGTTTGTCTTCAGGCTTGTTCCCTGTTAATGAATCGTATGAATACTTTGAAATCAAATTAATTAATTGCTTTCTGATGCCAGCCTGTGTAAAGCTGAAAGAGACATGGCAGTCTGTTTAATACTGGTCACCTTTGGACAGTATGTGTGTAATAAATGCACCTAGCTTGCAGCTATGTCCCAAAATTCTCTGGCCTGCTGTCCCAAATTCTCTGGCTGGCAGCTGGCTGCTGGCTCTCTCGGTCCTTGAGGTGGAGGAGAGAAAAGGCTGGTGGCTGCAGGAATTGCTCTGCTGAGCTGCTGTTGCCTTCTTGTGCGAGTGGCAGTACAGCTGCCAGGTCATCCCCTGCAAGTGTCCCTGGTCGTATGATGGATGTGTGTCCAGCTTCCAAACCCGCGTGAGCTCTCCTTGGGCCATGGGCCCTGCCATGTGCGGGGAAACGCTCCTACCTCACTGCCACTTTCTGACTCTTGTCATTTGAATGGTGTCAACTCATCAGCTGATGTGTCCATGATGGAGTGATTAACTTCTTGGTAATGTGATTGGATAGCATTTTGGTTATCTGCTGTAGGAGGGGAGAAAGAAAGACCCAGCACATAGTCTTTGAGTGCCTCTGTGGAAGTCTACTTGGACAAAAAATTGAGGTAGTTCTGTCCTAAGTGTGTTTGTTAAGTGTGACTTACATTTACAATATTAAATCCTGTAAACAACAAATGTGCTATAATTTGTTGTGCTTAGTACTCTTTAACACAGCACTTGCTTTGGGCTAGAAATTTACAATGTTCTTGAAAAATTCCATCTGTGTGGTTTAAGCCTTCATTAAAGAAAATAGCTCCAAAGACTTTAAAACAATTAAAATCTTGCAGTGTTGTCTGTTTATAATAATTGAAGTAAAGAGAACCATGAACTGTTTTAACAATGAAATGCAAAATAAATCGTGTTTTCTCTCCTTGGAAGAGGACTGTAGATGAAAATGAAATTAAAGTAGCATTTAGCTTTTGACTATTCTGTGAATTGGCACTAAAGTTTTGAAATGTATGAGCTAGTTGAAGTGGACAGAGTTAGACGGAGGTGTGACTTTACTTTTTTGTCAGTTTGTAACCTGTATTGGCAGAGCAATTGTATCAAGTGGATCTTTCAGTTTGGTAGCTTTTGTTCATTTCTGCAGGCAAATAATTTCTCTGGGGTATGGTGCAAGCAAATTTAATATTGTGAGCTTTAAGAAACAGAACAACAAGTATGGCTATTTAAGCTATCAAGTTAAGTTCAATTTATCAATTTATCAATTTAAGCTATTAAGTTTAACAAGCTTAAGAAAAGAGGTGTTAAATTGGTTTCCACTGTGTATTTTCTTTGTTTTTTTTTTTTTTTTTTAAATTTAATTTTATTTGTTTTAGTGTTTTTAATTTTTTTTCTATTTTTGTGTTTTCAGTAGGAACAGCTAAATCTCTGCAATGTGTGAGCCTAAAGAGCTGCTCAGTTCATTAGGAAAAAAATTATGGGAATATGTAATTTGGTTTATTTTTGCTCTGGGGTAACTGATTAGTTAAAGTGCTTTTAGGCCAGAAATCTGTTCAAAAAGGGTTTTATTTGGAATTTACCTTTTATTCCTTTTAAAAATTCTTGATGGATCAAGAAGCATGAAACAGGTCTACACTGAAGTGCTCCTGAGTAGTAGTTTGTGTTCCGAGTAGCATTAAACTAATACAGGAGAGACTAAGTTATGGATCATCCTGGAAAGGGGAGGGCAAGTAATTGACTAGAATAGTGGTGAAAAATGGGTGAATTTTGCTGCTTCTCTTTGAAGTTTACTGTATAAAACTTGGATCTGCCATACTGAAGTCCCAAGTTCTGTTCTAATTCCTATGTTAATCACTTCGTGGAAGGTCAGAGAAATTACAGGAACATTTCTTTATGTTAAGGCAGTCCATATTCCTCTGCAGTGTGGAAGTACAGGAAGTGAAGAGATGATCATAACTTAGATGACTTACTGGCTTCTTGTCCAGAGAAGCTTAGGGCGTTACTCATCTTGTGCATCTGGTACATCCTGAATGGATTTATAACAATAAATTAGAACAAGATATATAACATACTGTGCAATTGTTAGTAGATAAGAAAAATCTATGATACAGTAAAATGTAATTTTTAAGTAAACTGCTTCTTTAGCATCATGTGGATGTCAGGTCTGTCTTCATATTTTGGGGTTTTGATGAGTGAAGCCATATGGTATCTCTGGACATATGGAAGTAATAGTGTTAGTGTTCCTTGATGAGAACAGTGTGCCCTGACTGTGGGTACACCGAAGCTCGGAGAACTTGTTTCACATACTCATGTGAGAGGGAAGCCATCCCAGAGATGTTTTCTGTAGCTGCTGCTCTTTAGAAATGACAGACTTGTATATGCTGCTCTCTTTCTGCCTCTCTCTTCCAACTCTACTTACACTGAGAATAAATGGAGCATCTGCTTCTGCCCTGTCTTTCCATGGTTGAAAATTCTCTGTTATTTCTGCTTTTGAAGTCTAGGGTTTTCTGGAAAACAACAAAATCTGTCAGCAATATAGTTAGTCCTCAAATTTTTGTATCCAGTGTATTTTAAGCCAGAAGTGATAATCCTTTTTTTATAATACTCAGCTTGGTTTCTCTTCCCCACATACTCTTTAATTGTGTTATTTCAACATTTGTATTTGAATGAAGTTTTGACAGTCAGAATCTGAGACAGCAGAATTCTCACCTGGGTTGAACTTTTCCAAGAAGTAAAGAATGCCACTGAGTTTAAATGAAGACTTCTGAATCCAAGTTTTGTGATTAATTAGTGTCCAAAGGTTACCCTGCAAGTATTGCTCCTGATTTATAAACTTGACTAATTCCTCTAAAGTTTTGCATATTGGTGCCTAGGTAGAACTTTGAAGCTGCTACGTAATTTAAAAAATAAATATATAGAAGTATGGAAAAATAAGTATTTAATTAGGCATTCTGTCTCTGGAAAATCCTGTTATGTTTCATTGAGAGAAAAACTGTTGATTTGTTTTGAACTGTTTTGATTTTTGCTCTTAATAGTAAAAGTATCAGTTTTTTTTTTTTATCTTAGTTTTATTGTTGGTCAGTATCACTGGGTTCTGTGGGTTCTCATCTGCCAGCTTGATTGGCAATTCCAATCATTGGAATTTACAAAGATGTGTACTTCTTCTATGGGTTTGGAAAAAATCCCTGTAGGCATTCTTGGTGTACAGCATAGAGGCTGTTGGGGGTATGTCTGGAGGATTCATTAATACTTGTTAAGTGCCTTTCCTTCTGTCCTTTTAAAGAAGGAATGCCACAGAACTGAGTGAAGGTCTATCCCATTCAGGGTTGCTTTGGAAAATGTAATGGGGAAGATCCTCTGTCTTATGGAGAGAAGAGGATCAATATCGTTCTTCAGAACTCTAAAATACTGTAAAAAAAGAATATTTTTTCCACACTCTGTGAGGACAGTAATCTAAACATCTAAACAGTAATCTAGTGAATTATTTGTAGAGAAGAACATTTTTGTAATAGCTGTGCTAGTGTTCTTAAAGGGTAACTTTTGAATTGTTTTCTTGCAGCCTATAATACAAAGGGTGTTATGTTTCTGTTTTATTTAGGAAAAAGTAGGCAATTGAGTTTTTCATTTAGGAAATCCGCAGTAAATATTCTTGTAAACTTTTGCAGGTAGACCGTTGTGTACTTAATTGGCTATTATTTATGTTTCTGTATTAAAATGGAATGTCTTATCTGATTAGAAAAGTTAGAGGATTAAAATAATACTGTCCATATGCATTTCCATCTATACAGAGGGAGCCAACATGTATATATGTGTCTATGTGGGTGGGCAGGCACTGTGAGAAGGTGTTTTGTTACCTACAGATGCTTTCTCATATTCAATGAGCAGTTGTTACCTATACAGTTATATTTATGTTAACAAGAAGGATTTTTGGTTGTATTTCTCCTTTTCTGTTTTTGGGATAATTGTATGTTGATTGGTAACTATAAGAAACTTTTAGAGTTGCTTTTTGCCATTGTTTTGTTAATCAGGAAAGCATACTACTGGGGCAGTTACACTCCCACAAATTCAATACACTGCATTTTTTTATGCTATGGAATGGATATTTGCTATATTAAAACAACTGTGGTAACTTTTATGGAATGCTTTGTTTCTATATGACTTTATAAAAGTATCATCTGAGTAAGAATTAAAACTTAACAGTGCAGGCTAGAGCCTTTGTTTGTGATTATACAAGTGCAGGTGTGCTTAATTTATAGTACACTGTTCAGCTTGACTCCTTTGATATGATTATTGTGCCTACATAATTGTTTTCAGGATTGTTTTGGATATGAATCTTTAGTCAATCAGTGATTTCAGAGGCATTGTGAGAACACTTGAAAATACTATAACCAGTAAGTGAGCTAAATTAGTATCTGGGTAAGTGTTACTGCTGAAGTAATGAATTACACAACCATCTTTGGAACTTGAACTTCTGAAATAACATGGCAGTAATATATGCATAAAGGCTATTTCCATGTTTTAGCTTTGTCTTTTACTTTAGATGATGGAAAGTAATTGCTATAGGACTGCAATTTATTAGGACTTACGTAGCATAATTAAGTGAGCAAGAATCAAATGTCACCATAGGATTTGCTGTGCTAAGCATAAGTAGATAGAGAACAAATGTATCCCATTTAGAATCTAAAACTCTGTTAAAATGCTGTGAGTAGGGTTGAAAATAATTTTCTTGTTTTTTTCACAGTAGTATCAGGACAAACTCATTAAAGCAGTATTTTGTCTTTTTTTGAGGTGTATTTATATTTCTTCTTTATTTAGATGTTGAAACATTTGTTTCCCAAACACTAAAAGGAGAAAATCTATCCAAGAAAGCAAAAGAAAGAAGGGAAGTTCTTCTTAAGAAGATAAAGGATATTAAGGCGAGGTAAGTGAACTTCATGGCTTTAATATATTACAAAGTCACTTGCTGATAACTTAAGGTTTTTTGTAATCTTTTAATAAACATTAACTGTATTAACAATTTAAAAAATCTATCTAGGTCCTGATTTTCTCAAAAAATCTGTAAGGGTTCAAGTCTTTTCTTCTCAAAACTGCTACACTCTAGTAAGAAATGGCGTCAGAATGATTTGTCCCATTTTAATTGCCTAATATTCTGAACCCTGATTGCAAGCTGGTTGGGCCGAGCTTGCCTTCACCTCTGCTTTGGTAAGATTCATTAAAACATGAGAAATATAATGTATTGAGGATATGAATGTGGTTCCTATCACTATACTCAGCTGGTGTAAGACAGCATAATTCCGTGCTGACTTCGCTTTACTACATATTCTGTTGTTTAGCTCAGTAATAGAAAACTGCAACATAACTGAAAATTATTTATAAATCATAAGTTTGTTCAAGCAAACTGCTATGACAGACAGAGCAGAGGGCTCTGGGTGTTTTTGTTTTAATATCAAGGATGATTTGAGAGAGTTCTATGGTGTGTAAATTTCAGTCAGCAATTCAGCTGAAGAGATTTAGCTGTACTTTTATTTGCACTACAGAATTTTCTTCGACAAATCTCTTTACTTACAACTCTTATCAACTAGTTTATAGCCTAGTACTTGCTGTTCCTTTCACGTGGTTGTTTTCATAGTGTTTTTCTAGTGATGGCTCCTGTATAATCTCTCCTAAGCATTCCATTGATGGCATGCTCCTGTCCCTGTGGCAACTTGTTTATAATTTCAAGGACAGCACAATCATCTGGCGAGGGCGCTAATTGGAGGGAGATATGAGATGTGTCTCAAAATCTTGTATTTGAAGTTCTGTGTTCCTTTCATTCAGGCTGTAAATGCTTCGGGAACTAGTTCCTCCTCATACTCTTCTTTAAGAAAGTAGTTTTTTATTTATTTTTTTGTTCTTTCCTGCGTTTTCTGTTCTGCGTTACTGAGTGAACTGTGACCGTACAGATGACTTGCAGGTACAGTGCAACTGACTTTTCTTAACTAACTGATGCCTTTTTTTGATGATGAGATACCAAAGGGAGGGAACTTGCATTTATGAGCATATTGACACTGAATCTTTTGCTATTCATTTATGTGACCCCATGGTTTCACATCTTATTTTAATTTTTAATGCCTTCCTCATTTCCTGTAATATTATTCACTGTTAACAGTGTTTTGCTTTTCATGCAGGCTACAAAATGCATGCACATTTTAGTGTTCTTTGATTTTAACATCCCACATGTTGGGCTGTGTCTATTACTGCCACTTGCTACACTGGATTTCTTAGATCTGGCCTTTTTATCTCTGTTCGCATTTCTCAGTTTCTTATCTCTAGACCATTCCTTTTTCTTCTGCTCATTTCTTGCCTGCATCTCCTTATTGACTAACTCGATACCCTTGCTACTGCTTATTGTTCCTAAAGGCGGTCTTGACAGCTGTATTTTATTTGCCAGTTAGTTCATAGCCCATGAATGCTTCTTGAATACCATTCTACGTAACTCTGTCCTGATAATTTGTCTGTATCATCAAACTGCATCCTATTTTGTTTCTGAAGTATCAAGAATTTTCTATTAAGAAACAGTATAAAAAAGTATGTTTTCCCTCTGGGATGATAATTTTTTGTTTAATTGTTTTCTAGGCATTATATAAGTTGAGATCTCCTTATTCGAAAAGGAATTTTTTATTTAGGCATGTGTTAACTTTTATCTTTCTGGTTAATTATTCATACATTTTCATTTGGATTTCTGCAAATTTACTGCAGTATAACCACTATTTTTGATTTTTCCCCTTTTCCTATTGAACTACTGGTTTATTTCAAAATATGCTTAATGGTTTTACTTGCACACAAAACTTTTTGAAAGTTGTTAACATTTAGAAGGTTTAGTAAAATTAAAGATGATTTTGGGTGTTTTTATACTTTGAGATATCAGAGCAGATGTATGTTCCTAGAAAAGGCTGCTCAGTCTGGATTTGGCTTTTTTCAAGTATTCCTTGAAGTGACTGGGGGTTCCCTCAGCTGCCAAGGCAAAAGGAAAACTGAGTAAATACTTAAACCCAAAGACTTCAGAATTTTCAAGGAAAACTTGCAAGCGCTGAGTTTCAACCACAGAACTTGTTGAAAACTGGTTGACGTTCTGTGCCATGTCCTCGTGCCGTGGGTTTGCAAGTGTGCGTTGCTTTATGACGTTTCTTCTTCTTCTTTCTCTGCAGTTATCCTCACGGATTCCCGGAGGAAGGTGAGTCCCGTGCCCTTTTCCACCGCGGGGTTTTCCCACTGCCGCGGCCGCCCGAGGCCGAGGGGACTGGCGCCCCCTGCTGCGGCTGCCGGGGAACTGCNCGCCCGAGCGCGCCCATCCACCGCGGCCGCTGCCGGCAGCCAGCGCAGCGCAGAGCGCTCGCCGAGGGAAAGATTCGTCTGGAAACGTAGCTCAGGATTTAATATATAATGGAGCTCGTCATGGAGCTTATTTATTACAAATTTAGTGTAAGTGGAGCTTATTAGCAAGAGTGCAGCCTTGCGAAACACCGTGCGATGTGGGTTTATTTTTTCCAGAGGAAATGTATGCAAAGTAGCCTGCTTAGGAGATAAAATTTTAACAGGGATTTCTTATTTCAGCCTTTTTTTCTCAACGTTGCAAAAGTCTTCAGTTCCATAGTGATGTTTCTTTAACCTTTTAATAGGATCATCTCGTGGCAATATGATATTGGCTTTCGATCCACACTGAATGAATGTTTTCATAGTGCAGTAGGAGCTCAGACCTTTAGCTGGAGAGGAGATGATTTAGTGTGCGAGTAATGAAAACTGAAGTGTGGGTTATCTATTGTCTTCTAGTGGAGTTTAAACAAAGCTGCAGAGTTCAATTTAGAGAAGACTGAAGGGTTTGTTGCTACAGTGTTCTGTTCTGTAACTAAACCTGGAAGGGCTCTTACTTCCATGATGCTAATTCTTGAGGTCATGACCTATAGCCTGTGGATGCTGGTATGAGGGTCACAGTGCGAGGTCAAAAAAGCCTATGCAAAGCTTCACATTTTGCAGTGGTTGAGGAACTGTTTCTGGACAAGGAAGTTCGAATGTGTAGGCTGTAGCGTGCCTCCTGAGAAAGTGAAAATATGCAAGTCATATTAGGCAAGTAATGTTGTAACAAGGCACAACATGTTCATACATTTCTTATGCCTGTTTAAATCAAGTTATGCAGCCATAACAGTTCAACTGAAAGGGACAGTGCAGCTTGAAACTTCCCAAAGGTTCAAGATTGCTAAGATTCTGTAAACTCCAAATATGTGATTGTTTAAAAATTGTATTACAATAATTTGCTATGTTTTATATTGCACCTCAGGACTGTTACAGAAGATAAAATGTGGTTTTCCTCTTCTCCTCACTGTCCAACAGAATGGAGTGTGGGAAAGTAAAATGTTATTTTGTTAAGAAAATTACTAATATGAAATTAGGTGGGGTGGTTGTTTAATTGCAAACCTGTTACTTTGGAAGAGCATGTTTTTGAAGATTTAATAACTTCCTGAGGCACTGACGCTGTAATAGGCATGAGAGTTGCCTACAAAAAGCAGAGTTTGCATTTGCTGCTTTGTGTAATTTGAAGGCCAAGAAAATTCTAGTCTATTTACTTTCTTCATTGGTAATTTGATGCAGAATTTCTTTTCCAGTTCAACAAATTATTAACAAATAATGAGATTTCATTATCTCTAGCAAAATGGATGATTTGATTTGTATAGTCTGTAATTGTTACTGCATAACTTGCTGTGATTTCTGTGAAAATTATATTCAGTCTAATTCTTTTTATTAGAGTGCGTTTGATTCTTAAGAAGGATATATTGCCTTTAAACAAATTCTTGTGATATATCTCTGGTTCAGGTAGTAAAACTGTGTATAAATGCTGAGGCTTGTGGACACTGACACCTTAATTTTCAGTATTTTTCAACAAAATGAAAGTTATATCATTGTTTTCTGCAAGCAAGGATACGTTTCTCCAAATTAATGTGCATTTTCTGCGTGCAGGAATATAAAACAGTTATGAGAAATAGAAGCCTCCACTTACTTGCAAATTATTTGAAGGGATGTTATTCAGTGGTAGGAGTGGTTGGTGTAATTCCCAGAGTTCAAGAAGTGTGTGCTAAACTTTATTTGGTTGTGTCATTCTTACTTTAGGACTGTACAAATTAGGCGTGACTTTTGTAGGTGTAGAACAAAGGACTCACATGGAGATAAGCAGTCAGATTCTTGGCCAGCTCCTAGTGTAACAAAGCAGTGACAGCAGCTGAGGGAGGTCAACTTTTGTGCCCATTTTCATACCTCTGTGCCCACCTAGACATTTGAAAAACGGAAAATTTGGAAAGTATTGAAAACTCAGAAGAGGTTGATGGTCAGTTCCACTCCCTCCAGAGAAAGAAGAAATATCTCCATGTATAAGGTGAAAAAAGGATAATATTTTACAAGCGAAAAAGGAGGGTTGGGAGCAGAAATGTGGAAACTACTCTGAAACATACTAGGAAGAATAAAAGCTACTGTATGTATTTAAACTCTACTGTTCTTGGTTTTGTGGTAGCAGTCACTCCATTTTTAAAATGTAAATAAAATAATCTCTGTTCTAGCTAAAAGGGAAGGTGAAAAATGGTGCATACTGTCATGGTATGTTATTATGATATAGTAGTTATACTACGTCAGCTGTTTATGAGAATCTTGTGAGTTGTGACCTGTCATCCTTTCAAAGACATCCAGAAGTATTTTTGGAGGCTGAAAGAAGTGGACTAACACTTTCAAAATTCTTGTATTTCCTGTAGGACGTAATGATGCTTGACTCTGCTCTCTCAAACAGCATCTCCTTCAGCTTGTGAGTTGTTCCACAAGGATATGTTGTGGGCATACTTTCGACTCCACTCTCTTTCATCACTGAATGTTTCTGAGGTCCTGTTGACTTTGCACATAGTGAGTAGCTGGTTTGACTAAGCTATTTGTAAACTCTGGTTTTATGGACTTTGGCCAATAGCATACAGAAACCTGCCTATCCATATGGATAAAGCAAGGAGGTTTGAAAGAATAATAATAAAAAAATAATTGAAGAGCATGTGTGCCAGTAGAACCAGGCTCCTTAAAACTATAATCACCCATGTGCATCTCTCTCAGAAAGTGCATATGTACCTCTTTGCAACCAGATTGATGAATTTGAGGACTTTCTTAAATCCTCCTAGAAAGAAGCCTTCTGATGTTGTCTGTCAGGTCAGTAAATACACTGACAAAAGCATCTTTTGTGTCTATATAGACTGAAAAAAAAATGAGGCTTTTTAGAAGGGGTACACGTGCAAGTGAAAGACACAAAATTAATTGTATGGGAAAACATTTAATTCTTGTGTGTGATGTGTTACCTGATTTAACATAGACTTTTACAGTAAAGTATGTTGTTAATTTATGGATAAAGGCCATGTTGTTCTTATAACCAGAACTATACAGTTATATTTATATCCAATCCACTGGTCTTTCATCAGATTTTTTTTTTTAAGTTATTAGACATTTATCTACCTATTTTTTTCTTAAATTGAACATCTCTGTAGAAAAGTCTTTCTCTGCTGCCTTTTTTTTCTTTTAATTTGAAATATTTGACTGTTTATCTAAACAGTTTAAGCAAAACTAAAATGCTGTAGTCACACTCAGTGGCCTGTTCTAGATCCTAGAATTTGGAAGAAACTTGAAAACAAAGGTAGTTTGCATACAAATTTGATTCATTTTTTTATAAGACTAATATTCCACTAAAGGTATAAAAGTCTGTACTTTGTCAAAGATTCTGACTTAATACAGTTTTTGGCATTTCTCTGTTTTGAGATTAATTGAATCAATACTGTGACTGCCAAAATGTTTAGTTAAAAGAAGCTTGTTTTCAATTTATGCTAAAAATAGTGCTAAAGTTGGCAGAAGCACCCTAAGCTCTAGAAACTGTATTTGTGTTTGAACTTCACTTGCCATCTGTTCTATGCATTTATTTTAGTAAAAGATATATTTTTAATAACTTTTCACAAAATATTTTGGCTCAATGTTGAAAGTGAGACACCAAAAGTACTAGACAAATCGAGTCATACTATGGGAATTTGCAGAACCAGTTCCCCATAAAGCACTCATTGCACCTAGTATCTGATCTGCAGCATTAAATTATGCAGAAAACTATGACATGACATTTTCTAACTAGCATTTTTCACTCTGATAAAAACTGATGATGGTCCACTTTTGTTTTTATTTCACTGTAACATAATAGAGGGTAAATCTGTGTCTCTAGAGCATTGGTGTTATTCACTATGTAATTATTGGGAGCACCTGTAGGAAACCTTTAGATGACTCAGATGCTTCTAGCTCTTGGCAGAGCAGAGTGTGTCTGGAGCCCAAGACCTCTACTTCCTGGAAATAGTCAAGCTGTTAGAGTAGCACTATATGCAAAGGATTTGTATTTTGTATTTTTTTCTTTTCTGTTTTTGTACAGAGTTCATATTTTCTGGTTTTTTTCACCCTCTGTTCACTCTTTTTCAATAATGGCAGCAAGTAGAAATCTCTTTGGACTTGAGAAAGGGAATCAGTATCTTGTGGTTGCCAGAACCACATGTGCACATGAGTTCTATATTTTAACACACTTGAACTTTTTAGTCAAGAGCATAAATATATCGTTAGTATTTAACCAAAAATGGGAGAGAAATGGCTTAGTTGTTACCCAGTTCTTTGAGAATCATCCTGACATATTTCTGGAGAGACCATCAAATGCATTAAAAATGTGCCAAATACCACTCTATCCCAGAAGTCAGGGATGTTTCGCTGTAGGCAAATAAGTGTCTTGGCCCTTTCAGCTACAGACAGCTGTTATCTGTAAAGTGTCCACGCCAAGAGCAATTTCAAGTAACGTGAGATACATCCACCAGTGCAGCACAAAATGGTTCTGTCCTGATATCCATTGTAAGAATAAGAGGTAATTCAGCAAGCAGAAGTTGCAGTTGCTTTTCTTGCTTGAAGCATATTTGCTTGCAAACTTAATGTTGTTTCAGTATCATTTTAAGAAGTAGCTGCTAAAGAGTTTCTACTTGACCTTTACAAAACAAGCCATTAAAAATCACGTTAATAGGAGACCCTGGAAGGCCCTTCAGGAATGAGTGTTGGAATAGACTGCATGGCAAAGCATGCATTGAAAAATTGATTGTCAGAAAAATCCAGTCTTGCAGGGTGACTGGTGAATTGGGTCAGTAGCATCTTAAAAATACAGGATGCCCCTATCAAAGGGCTAAAGTATAACCTTGCCAGCTTGAAAACAGCTTTGTCTACTTGTTCTTATGAAAAACTGTGTAGTGAGAACCTTGCTTGGTCTGCTTGATGGCTTCATCCAGTCCTTTGTTTTGTGGGTTCTTACTGCAGCAGAGATTGGACAGGAGGAACTGATCTCAACCTGCTCTGACTTGAGACCTTCTGAAATGGCAAGAAGCAGGGTGGTTTGACCTACATGTCTTTTTATTTTACTGAGTTGTTTTATTTCTCTTATACTTGAGCAGTTTTAATGCATCATTCTGTCTAGACATTTTTAGAAATAAATTGAAAGTGTTTAGTTATCTGAGGTTGTGAGCTAGCAAGTCTCTTTCAGAGGCATTGGCTGAAACATTGTGCTTGCTCATTTTTAGAGTAAGTGATGGAAGCAGTACCTTTAATGCTTAGGAACTTATTATTATAATCTCAGTGTTGCAGAAGAAAATGAATTTTGAAGGGGGGGGAAAGTCTGGATGTTTTTAAAAGAATTGGATTCTTATAATGTAATATGGTCCTATGCATTATATTGAGCTTGTACCAACTAAATTTTTTGGAAGTCTTCAGAACAAGGGGTAGGAACTGAAGTACCGCCCTTCTTTCAGTGAAGAGAGTTTGTTTTATGCTCCATTCCTAATGTGGTAAATTTACCCTTTGGTATGCATTATTTCCTGAATCAATAAATAAGCTGTAATGGAAAAGGTAGCATTTAATAAGGAATGACATTGTATTTTTTTTTTTTTTATTTTTACAGACATCATAAAATATTGATTCTGCTATCAAACCTGTAGGAGATTAGTTTAAGTTGCAGAAACTGGAGAATAGGGTCAGTTCATGTACATATTTCTGGTTTTGTGACTGTTAAATATCTACCTTTAATCTATTTTTTCCCCAACTTCTAGATAAATCATGTTATTCTGGGGAAACTGTGTTAATGAGCATCAACTCCATAATTATACTTGTGGCTGCATAAGAAGGACACATTCATGTCATTTCTTTAGGCAATAACTTTTCTTTCTTTTGCAAAGAAGTATTTTTAAACTGGTCATTAATTTTATGACCATAGAAATGAGATGCAAAATTTATGCTGTTGTCATTGGCATGGGTTCAAGGCACTACTGACATTATGTGTGATTGTAATGGAATGGCTGCCAACTAATGAGTCTATAGACATTTTGTTTGAGCATGCTTTGCTTTTAGATGTTTGATTAGGCAGCAATGCTTTCAATTATGCCTGCAAATTGTATTGAATGCATTTACCTGATGCCCATTGTTGCTTTGTAGTTCGGTTTTCTATTACATAAGTGCAAGTTGAATGCTTTTCTTTAATTTATTGATGCTTTTTGGGTGTATTTTTAGATACTTGGCACCTGAAGACAATAGTGGTTTGTGCTGCTCAACACTGACTCCTCTGACTGTTCAAGGAGTAACACGTAGAGCTTCAAATACAATTCTGACTGCTCTTACTCCGTAGGAGGAGTATACACTTCAATGCAACACACTGCTGGAGGAGCATGTAAAGTGGAGAAAGGGCAGAGATTGCTCTGAGTGGGGGAATGTAGGAGATGGTGTAGGATCAACAGGAAGCCTCTTTGTGGGCTGTCAGGAGCAATATCTTTATATATTAACAGCATACAGTTCTAAGATATCTTTTAACCCTGACAGAACTAGAGGGCAAAAACCCCAAGGTTGATACCAGAAAGTAGTCCTTCTTTTATGCCAGTACATAAACGTAAACATGTTGTGAAATGTTGCCTGTTAAAACTCCAGAGCACAATGAGTCAGCTTTCCTACTGAAATGCCTGCAGTTCTTCTGTTCAAATCCGATTATTTAGGAATTGTATTTTTCAGTGTGTAATATAAATTGATGCAAACTGTTACTTATTTGCTACTATTTTTCTTTACTCTAAAATAAAAAATGGAGAATTTTTTTTTAAATCTAGTTCTGCATGAGTGCAGGTTGCTTGTACTTCTATCCAGAGTCTGCCACCTATTCTCCACATTTTTCATGTAAAGTGTGGGTACCTAAATGTAGTATTGTATGACGTAGGATTTATATATTGGTTCTGAGTGTCATTCTCAGAGGGTACAGTGTCAGTGAGTATTGGTACAATTCAGGATGGCCGAGTAACGATATATACAACTCTGGTTCTTCAGAGGGCTTATAGCAAAGTTTATTGAAAGACAGATTCTTCTTGTCGGTGTTTCAGTACAGTGAAAAGGGTCAGTCGTTTAGGGCACCACCTTTTTGTAAACATCTCTACCAGTAAATAAGTTGGAAAAACACCAGGTGTCAGGAGGACGGAATCTACAAGGATTGTTTTGGGTTCCTCCTTATGATTTCCCAGGCCAGACTGAGAGAGTTCTGTACTTGGCTTTCCCACAGGCTTCAAGCCATTGCCTGGAGGATAAGAATCCATGTTCTGACCACTGTCAGTTCCCATAAGTGAGGGCTTTTTTTTATGGAAGTCTTTGAGCCTTCTTTAGGATTTAACATCTAGAGAATGCTTTGAGAAATGTAAAGCACTGAGTGTGTGATTTTTTTTCTTTATAATACTCTCAACAGTTTTTTGGTTGTTTTGTTTTAAGAGCATTTTGAATTTGGATACTCTAGACATAAAACAGAAACTTGTTTTATTATGAATCGACATGCAGTGTTGCCAAATACATGCCAGTATATATACAGTATATAACTGTGTAATGATTTTCATGCCAGATGGCCACTAAAGCCCATATAGTCTCTCACTCATTTGTCCCCACTGGGATAGAGGAGATAATCAGAAGGGAAAAAGTGAGAAAACTCATGAGTTGATATGAAGTTGGTATAATAGGTAAAGCAAAAACTGTACACACAAGAAAGACAAGGAATTAATTCATCATTTGCCCTGGGTAGGCAGGTGTTCAGCCATTTCCAGGACAGCAGGACTTCATCACAAGTAACAGTGACTTAGACAAACATCATTGCTCTAAACGTCCCCTACTTCCTTCTTTTTCCCTCAGCTTTATATGCTGAGCATGGCATCATATGGTGTGGAGTATCCTCTTGGTCAAGTTGGGGTCACCTGTCCCCCTCACAACTTTTGGTGTCCCCTCACAACTTCACCAGCCCACTCACTGGTGTGGTGGTGTGAGAAGAAGAAAAAGTCTTGACTGTAAGCACTGCTCAGCAGTAACTAAAACATGCCTGTTTTATCAGCACTGTTTTTAGCACAAATCCAAAACATAGCATAATACCAGCTACTGTGAAAAGAAACAACTCTGTTCAAGCCAAACCAGCACAGTCTGGGATAGGTATATGGTATGCCCTAAATATGTATGTATGTGTTAAACAGTCCCTTGTTCCTAGGTCATCTGACCTTTATATTTAATTTCTTTATATGAAAGTAAAGCACAAATGTTTACTGAATTTGAAATCATAAGTGTAATTGGAAAATGGTAGTATGGTGACTTACTGGAAGAGCAAGGTAACAGAGCAGCTGTGCAAACTTACAGAAGAGATTGTGTTGCTGAGTGGGACAAAATCCTCTGGAGATGTTCTTTCTACGTGTATACTCAGCTACTTGTCATCCACAAGTCTTACGCATTCAAATATACTAAGGTTTGCCATTCAGCCTATGAATTATATGTGCTGGAGTGTGGTGTTTGTGGAGCTGTTTTCTTCTAGAAATACAGCCTAGTCTTTTAAATTTATACTGGCACTTTCATGAATCATGTTAAATGATAACATGTTTATTCATAGCTGATAAGAGGACGTTTTTGAATGACAATTGGGGCTTACATATACACATATATTTTATGCATTCTAGTACTAGTACAAGTTTAGGACAGTAAAACAGTGGAACAGTTTTGGCATTGTATACGTTGTGAATATCATGTTTGCTCTTTTTATATGGAGTGTATCATCTAATAAAGATAGATATATGGGCAAAGAAGCAGGCAACTGGTCTCTGGAATCTAAATGTGAAAGATGATCATGCAGGTTATAAATAAGGCATAATATTTTCTGTTCATGTGCTATCTGCTCTGTATATTTCTGTTTGGAGGAAGAGGTGAATTCTAGAGAGAAATAATTTACTTTTGAATGGTTTGACAGGTGTGATGAAGTGCAAATATTTTGATCAGATTAACACGATGACTGGCGTGCTACTGTGAGAGGATTGTGTCAAAAATAGGTTGGAGTCAGGTTCAGATTCAGAGCAGTTGTTAAATGGCATGGGACCTTAGGAGGAAGCTTTCCCAAGAAAAGCATATTAAATTAATGAAGGGAAAGCCTAGCTAGTGCCTGACAACTTTTGAATGTAAAAGAACTCCAGCAAAGCAAATATCAGGCTTTGTTGTTTTAACTGCATGGAAAGCTTGCTGTTCTTTGCAAACAGCCGTGGTGCTTTCTGGACATATTATCTGAATTTTCTGTGTATTTGCATTATTAAATGGGAGGGGGGTAAAATTCAGCCATGGTTAGCAGTCCTACTGATGAGTGCAATTTCTCTGTCTGTGAAGAAGAATATTTTCACTATGCATGGGTTTATTTTGGATTCTTAGAAATCAGTTTTCTGATCCCATGCTCCCAAAAGGGAACACATAAATAGAGAAGGATATTTGGATGTCTCTATTTTTTTGTCTTTGTATATACCAAAAGGCAACACTTGAACAATTTAGTGTTACATGATTTTCAAGAAATTTGAGGGCCATTTAATCTATTGGAGCATCAACTTTATGATTCTAGTCTGATTATTTTTGTCATATTTAGTTTTTTCTCCTTCACCAAGATTTTATTTGTTTTTTTTTAGGAGCAATGTAGTTTGTTATTTTTCCCACTCTCCTTTGCCTAGATGTGTTAAACATATCTGAGAAAATGCTGAGTTTCAGGGAGAAGTTAAATTCTGCCTAATTAGGTGAAAGCCTCAACTAATATTGATTTCACCATATCATTCCCAGACCTTTGTGCTTGTGCATGACACTGATTTTGTATCTGTTGCAGTGGGGCTCTCAGCTGGGCAAGAGATTCATTAACAGAACGCTGCATTAAGCCACAGGTTCATACCAGGTGCTGCCAGAGAGCAATTTCACTTCTAGTTTCAGGGAGGAATACATGCACAGTTTTGCAAGGCAGTGCCTAATTACAGTGAAGAAAAGTAAAAGTGGGCAGAGGTCAGTGCTGCCAGCAGTAGTTTGGCGTCTCCTGGGAGGGAAGTTGCTGCAGCTCCATCCTGCACTAGGACAGGCAGAACTTCAGAGCCTGGTGCTCTCCTTTTTTCCTTCTGCCGGTGTTTTCTCTTTCCCGCCTCTTTGCAGTTTGGTGTTTCTTTCCCCCCTTGTGAGAAGCTGTGCCAGCTGTGCAGTGCTGGGAGCAGGTTCATTACATGAGAGCGTTTAGGGAAACCGCTCCAGCAGCATTTACTCATCGGGTCAGAGGGTAGCCCTAGGACAGCATCGCTCACAGCTGTGCTGGAGCCCGCCAGTGTCCATGAGAAATGGTATTTTTTCAGTTCCAGATAGGAATTAATATCCTCCTTACTACTGGAAATACTTTTATTGTGTGTGTTTGTGTGAGAGACTATTTAACTAGCAGTGTATATTGACTTTTACAGAGCTGGAAGATGAGGAGGAGTCTGAGAAGCCTCTTTCTTCGCCTCCTGATAGCACCTCAATAGCATCTGACCGATATGATAAGGAGGATGAAGCACCTTCTGATGGTATGTGACACTGTTTACCTTAGAAAGTACTAGATTTGCCAGTTTGCTATGAACTGATGTAATCAGATCCTCTTGATGCGAATGTTAGTGTTGCTAAACAGATAAACAGATAAGCAGCACAGCTGGACACTTTTCTTACCTTTACAAGAACCTTTAAAAGAACTGAAGAGCTCTCTCTAGTGGTCCTAGAGCATAGTGAAGCCGTCTCAAATTTACACGGTGTTTCTCAACTCATGTTTTTTGATAACAAAACGTCTTCTGTAGATACGTGTGTTTTTAAAGATAGATCAGTGGCTAAACCAATGTGAATATTTGTAGTAACAAATTGTTTGTTAATTCAACATTATCAGATTCTTGCTTAATTTTATTGTGCTACTTAATGGCTTACTGTATTATTTATCTAATAAATAATGAAACAGTTTATGTGATTGATATTTTTCTGCAAACTCCATGCAGAATAGGTTCATAAAATATTAAATTAATTATTCCTACAGCGTTTCCTTCCATTAAGATAGTCTTTTATACAATGTTTTTGTTATATAAATTTTAAGTTTGGGTTTGCATTCTAAAAAAGTCTACACTTCATAGCTGTTTTCCATGTTGTTTTATTTTGTATTCAATAAGTTTAATGCTAAATGCAACTGCTCTGAAGACATGGACTATTGAATATTTCAACAGTTAACAAGCTTGCTTTAACATAGTGTCCGTATTTTTGAAATTAGTTTATTGTATACATAATATAAACACCTTCTATGGATAATATATGGCAGTAAATTAGGTATATGTACAAATAAATTAACGATGTATATTAATTTGTGGCACTGGAAGTTAGATAGACTTACTAGTGAATGATGTTTTCTGACATGATATGATGATCAAACTGTGCAGCTCCATCTCGAAACACAATTGCTGAATGAAAATATGCTTCCTGCAATGTAGCACTCCACATTTTATATTATCCAGATTATTCCCTTTGGAAACATAAATTGCTTTTATGAGGTATAAAATTATGTCTATTGCAGAACAGGGATAAGTCAAGTACATGCATAAGTGATAAACCTTCTAACCACTGATTCAGAATAATGCAGGTTTTTTTTATGTCTAGAACTCTGTAAAATGTCTAACAATAATAATCACTTTTTTTTTTTTTTAAATATTGAGCTTACTGCATGTTGGCAGTGTGACCTTCTACTAAAAAAAGTAAAACCAGACCTTTTTGAAGGTTGAAATGTAATTATCAGTCAAATTGAGTATGGCTTTTAGAAAACCCAAGCTAATTTTCAAAACTACAGATGAATGCAACTTTCTATGTATTTATTTTTGCTTACAAACATAATCTTATCATTATTTCTAATTATAACTTAATAACATGATACTGATTGCATAAAGGGTATGTGACAAAATTATATGACTATTTAATAGGAGATATGATTATAGAATTGTTTCAAAACAGTTAATCAAGAGAAAAGGGATAATGTTCATAAGCTAAATAATGAATGACTGGAGAATGCTGATGCAAGAGTATGTGAAATACTGTATGAGTTTGTACAGAAGGGTGATTAATTTTTAGCCTGTTTTGGAAGATATGAGAGTAGGTATAATAGCTGCTCAACAATATCTTGACCGATTCATACCAGTTTAGGCAGAAAAATGGAGGCTGGTATTCTTTTATATTTGAGGTGATTTTACCTTGCTGGTCTTTCTGTATTTTATGATAAATCATTTTTAAATACCTAGTGGGAGTGTAGCATGAAGAAAATTTGAGAGAAGGTGGTAAATTCTGATCTGTAAATACTTAATTTATTGTAGTAAACAGTGTTCCTCTTTTTCTCTTTGAATGTCTAATGTGTCCAAGACCATTTTGATTTTAACATATATAATCCATCATTCCAGTCTAGCCACCTAGCCTGTGTATGAAAATGTATGTTGGGAAAATCTTATATGAGGTGGATTGATCCCCAGAGGTGCCATTTGTTTTAGTTCTAATAGGCATAAATGGGTTTGTTGAAGCTTAATACTGTATTTTAGTTTTTTAGCAGTTTCTTTATGTTCAATATTTAAATCCTACTCAAGAAACTGGGTCTGTAAGGTAGATGTTTGATCTTGTATAATTACCAGTTCAGTGCAGCAGGGCTCTGTGCAGATCTAAAACCTGATTTGTGTAGGATCAAGGCTCTCAGCATTAACAGAGGGCCCTATCTGTAGGTAACCAATTTGAGGTGGTTTTTATTTATGTTCGAGTCCATTTCTATTTTTATGTAAAACCTTCTACATGTATTTTCTGCTAAAAAAGCCCTAAGGCATTTCTCTTTATATACTTGAGTTAGGCACCAAGGTTTGTGTGACTTGCGAAAGTGTCGCAATTTGACTTTGCGGCATTACTGTCAAAACATAATTTGTGAAGGCACACGCTTGGTAACAGATAAAGAATTAGTGTATTATGTGTACGTTACAGTCATTGTAAAATCCTGGAGTTTTTGTGTGACCTTTGTCTAATGGTGTATTAATTACAAGAGAGATAATCCATTTAACAATAAGTATGGGATAACTAAATTAGCACAGGTCACCTAAAGGCCTTTTGTCAAATCTGATTGTTATGTTGTCCTTTTGACTTTTACCTTATGGTAGGCACTAACAAAGTATCTAAACTTTGATGGATTATAAACTCTAAACATGATATGTATTTTTCATAATGCTAATGTAATTTTCTAGGTACTGAAAAGGTCAAACCCCCACATCTCTGTGTGCATTCTAAGTCTGTCTTTCCTTTTAATATTTCTTTTTCTCTGTTCCTCTGGTTCAAAAGTTCACTCAGTTCCCAAATGGCCACCTAATTTTCCAGTTATTCCCTCAAGCCATATGTGTTTTGGTTTCTTTATGGTTTATTAGGTACTGTAGGAAAGTAGCATAAGTTATATCATCTAATGAAATTCAAGCACACTTCAGTGATGCTTTGACTGGATTGCTGGCAGCAATTAAATCACAATGAAAGAGAATGATGCATGGGCTTACATGTCCAGACACCCTACAGAAACTGGAAGAGGGATGAAACACAACAAAACCCCCAAATAAAATAACAAACTGAAAAACAAGACAGACCAAACAAAACAGCACAGCCAGGCACTCTGGTCTTAACTTGATTTCTTTTTTTTTATTGGCTAACAACCTGATTGATAGCAAAATCATAACTTGCTGTATGCTAACAGGCAGAGTTCACTTGTAGGTTATTGTGAGCTGATAAAGGGTTAGATGGAGTTTTGATTTTCGCATTGGTCCTTGGTGCACCAGATTAATGGAATTTCAATGAGAGACTGGAGTAGTCACAGCTTTGTCAGAAAAACAGATGGAGATTCTATAGCCATGTCTGCTCATTAATACCAGTTGCCTGAAAGGTGTACTACTTCTCTATACAAAAGACTCAACATAATTGATTTTTGAGCGAGGTATTTTTTCACTTATTGATGACTAGGTTTCTTGCAACTTAAATGACAGGTTTTTGTATAGTACATTGTATAACAATGTTATGTCTTGTAATTTCTTACTGTCCTTCCATCTGCGTATTGAAGAATATATGTAGTGGGAGATACATATGTCTTGATTAGTTAAAAACCAAAGCATACCAAAATACTTTAAAATTGAAATACTAAGATTTTCTTTCAGATTGGAAACAAACTTACTTTTGGTTGAGAAGTAAATGGGGAAAAAAAAGTCGCGGTTTTTCATATAATTTTCAGGTTTTCTAGGTATTAAATATAGGTTCAATGACAGGCTTAAACTTTCCTGTTGGATAACATTGTAATCTTTTTTATAAAATATAGGGCTTTTCTTCTTTTTTTTGGTATATGATACGGTACCTTGATCCTATAGTAAGAAATGGCACTAGTATTAAAGGAACAAACTTTCTGACTTTGTAAGTGGACTTCTGAAGAAGACATGAAGAGACACTTTGGCTCTGCAGGGAGTATGTAATTGGATAATTACTGGATGTAAAACATCACAGTGAATGGTGTGATGAAATAATTTAGATCATCACAATTTCTATGGAAGGTCTAGAAATGTTGCCTTGAGAAGGTAAGGATGAAAGAAGGACTAAAAATGTGTCTGGGGACTTGTATGCTCTTCAGATTATCATATTTGGCTATAGTTTATGAGTAAAATATGCTTTTTAGTAGAAAAATTTTAAACAGTCTGAGAATCTCTTATTAAATTTCCCCATAGTTGAAGGGGAGGAAGGTGGGGCTGGAGCAAGCAAAACTGGGCAATTGGAGAATTGAGGAAAAAGGGTAAATGAAAGGGTTGTTCTTTTACTGATCGTCATCAAAGTGCAGTCTTGGAAATGAGCAAAATTTTTTGCTCCTGCAGGGATTTTCTTGCTATAATTTTTGGATGAAGCAACAGGCTTCAGTGCTTTATTTTCATGTAGTTGCTTTGGAAAAGTTCTATACAAGTCTTTGCAGGCTAGAGCCAACTATTTTACATGATCTATAGTATTTACTTAATATGAGCATCACATTTTGCAGTTTGATTGATCAAGTGAGAATGAAAAATCATGTGGCTGAATTTTGCACGCTGTTTCTTTTTACGTGTTAAGTCTCAAATGCAAATACTGATTAAGCTTCCACCCCCCTTTTTTTTATCCCTGGTTGTTTGAATACTGTCACTGAAGAAGGTGGGTAGAGTTCAGCGCGAGATTTTATCTTTGTGCGTACACACAAGTGTTTTCCCACTTTCTGCAACTACATTCCTACTGAGTTTATTTTTGAGGCACTATATTAAAGCAAAAACTGTTCCTCACAGAGGCAGTTAAGCAGTGCTAGCAATTAAGGTATCAAAGGTCGGAGAAAGGATAGAAATTCCTAGTTGTATTTTCCATTCTCCTTTTGCCCTTCTTATTCCTCCAGTCTTGTCTTGGTACACCTCTTTTTAGTAACATAATCATGTATATGGAGAGGATGTTTGGTTGTCTTGGGGATGACAGCACTGAAAGTTTACCTGAGTTATTGCAGGAGATTAATTATTTACTTTCAGTTTTGGAGAAAGAGGTACAAACTTAAGTGCATGATAGCCATGCAAAGGAATGAGAAACTTCTGTATTTGTCTTGTTTTTCTCATAGGTAGGTGTCATTGAAGGCAGAAAACCAGGTACTTTATTATTCCTTGTATCTCTTAATATTCAAAAAAGGTCAGATTGAGGGGAGGCAAGATCTAGATTTACTTGGACAGCTGATTTTCAGTGAGAAAAGGTGGCTTCTACTTTATGCTCTTACCAGGCACTGGCAGGAGGACAGTAACCCATCATATGGTAAATGGGTAAAGACTGGACTTCGGGATGCTAACTTTATTTTGTGGGAATGCTAGTTCTCTTCAGAATTTTGAAGGGGATTATGCTTCTGTGTTTCTGGCTGAGAAGGTAATATGGTGCTGAGGTTGTCAGAGGAAGGTTGAATCGCTACAACTTTAGGCTGAATCACTTATGGGCACTTTAGATGTCACCCAGAATACAATCTTTTACAAGCTGATGGCGAAAAGTAAAACACAGTGAAAAGTAAAACATACTGGAGAGGAACTTAAAATATGAAGCTTCTTTTTAAAAAAAAGTTCTGTTTTTTAAGGATATTGGTACATGTAGGACCAACCATATATGGGTGTAAATTCCGAGATGCAAATCTCTTTGTTTAACACATGAGAAGAGGGTGCTAACTTTGTTGAAATTGTCATAAGTTATAAAGAAGATGAACTGCTTGTTGAAAGCCTCCTGAGGCTTTAAGAGTGAAATCAATGTGTCACACATAGTGAGGCGTTTGAGTTGTTTCTTGGTTGGCACCTGTTTCATCTTTCCTAAAAATCTCTACTGGTGCAATTGCACTGTCCGTCGGACAGCTTGTCCCAGTGCTGCACTCTGCTTGCTTGGAGAGAATACATACCCTAAACTCTGTCAATCTGTTGACATATAACTCTCTTTTGTCCATAAAAGACATGGCAATAGTGTATTTCTTTCCTTCTGTAATGAATATTTTTGAAGACTGAATAGAATCTTTATAACTTTCCACATGTAGCTGCTTTTGAAACCTTATGAAAAGAACAAACAACTGAACTGCTTGGTTTTTTGCTGGTTTGTTTGTAGGATCCATACCTATGCATAAAGCAGCAATGACTTAGATGGAGAAGCAAGACGTTTAAAAAAAAACAGTGTGTGGTAAATATGTGAAGCTACTCTAATTAAATTTGATTTAAACCATTTGTACAGAACATAAGGGAATAATTTCTGATAAGAAGCAGAAGTTTTAAGTGAAATTCTGGCCCTAATAAAGTCAACAATAAAGTTAAAAATGGCATCATGTAGGTTAACAGTGTGTACAAATTGATGATACTAAAATGTTTGAACTTCTAATTATCGTGATGAAAAACTTCCCGTCAAACAATAAACCCCTGTGTTCTTTTAACATTTACCTTTCTCCCATGGGAGAGATGACATGGTTTGTTGCTCATTTTATTTCATCTATGTTACTTCAGTGACTGAACAATAACAAAACAGCCATGTATATTCCACCATTACATAGGACAATATCAACAATAAAACCTAAATAATTACCTGCTTAACCCATTTCTTTTTCATATTAGATCATAATTTTATTCAAGATCTGTAACAATACTCTGGGTAAAAAAAAGCCCAGAAAGTTGAACTGAATAGATTTTTCTATTTACATGATATTGCTTGTTGGCCTAATGTTCTTCTAGTTCAGTTCTTACACATCACAAATAGCTGACATAAAAAGGAAGAGGAGAAGTTTTCCTTCTGCCTCTTGCTTATGCAATAAGCTTTACAAGTAGGTTTTGGAGGCAGTTAATTATGATTTTAGGATCTTATTGGTGCTTTTGAGTGAATTTCTGTCTTCTGATTTCCCTGTAATTCCTCTTTCCCCCTGCCAAGCAGTAGTGGCAAGGCAGCTTCCATTCTGCTCATTACTCCTTTCCTCCTAGAACCAGAAAGATGCATCAGTCATCGGCCTCAGTGGTACCTTGAGGTGGATACCAGAGGTGAGCAAGTCCGATAGATTGATGCTGCTTGGCATTCAAGGCAAGAGGCATCTTTTCCTTCCTGAGATCTACCATGTATGACAGAAAAATGGGTCAGCCTTCAACAATGCTATGTAGTAGTCACAAACCTCCTGGGGAGAAAAAGCTCTACAGAACCATAGCGTTTTCTTCGTTTTAGATTAGATCAGAACTATTTAAAACAATGGGCTGTGTGGTAATTTGTATTTTGTGTCAAGGGTGAGGCTTTAGAGGTCCCTGGATATAGGAACCTACTGGAAAAAGAAAAGTATAACCTTGCAGTGTAAGCGTGGCGTTTCTTTTTCTGAATTGGTGGTTAAGAATTTGTGCCCGTATTTAATTTATTGCATGAATGAAGTGTTTATCAATCCTAATGAACAGAAAAAGATTTTTCCCATGTTCCTTTTTTTGTGTATTAATAGATCTTAAACAAGAACAAAACAGGCCTGTTTTCTATCAGGCATCATGCAGTCCAGGCATTAATTTTAGTGAATTTGGGTTTGTTTCCTTATAAATAAAAGCAAGCTTGCAGTGGATTAATATTTGTGAATTTTGTGATTAAATTTGAGTGGAAAAGTAAAAACTGTGTCGGAAAAGGTTTATTGCATGGTTTTGCAAATAAACTCCCATGTAGTAGATTAACTCTTCATGGTATCCATTGGATGGACAAGTTCATTACTGGCATTCTCAAGAAGATGTTGCAGATAATTGTTCACTGCTTGAAAAATTTTCAGCAGGAACTATACTTCTTTGGATATCTAGGTCACTAAGCAGTATTAGTATGATACTTTCCTCAGTAATTTTTATAGATGTTTACTTGGATAATGTACAACAGTAGGATTTAAGAGTAGCAGACTAAAACTGCTAAATGCTGTATTTTCTCCAAACTTAAAATTACTACTACAATTTCTTAATTAATATTAGGTGCAGCCTATTCACCACTAACTATTGCTATAATGATGGATAATATCCCATGAGTATCTTGGTCTTGTCTTCTCTATTGCTGGTAGTCAGAAAGAGTTTTGAGCCCCTTTTAGGCAAGGAATTATGAATGAACCTACACTACATAATGGAGGAAGACCTCTTCTGCTCTAAATGAGATTTTCCTGTCCTGTGTATTTGCTCTGCCTACCTGGACATGTGTTCCTTAATGCAAGTTACGTCAGAGCCTGATAATACCTTTTCAGGGGTATCCTGTTCTTCATATAAAACAATTTTTGCTTGTTACTCAACAGTCAAATTTTGTATTATTTTGTATTTCTCTTCATCATAGAATGGTTTGGAATGAAAGGGACCTTAAAGTTCATCTAGTTCTAACTCCCCTGCTGTGGCCAGGGACATCTTCCATTAGACCAGGTTCTTAAAGCCCCATTCAACCTGGCCTTGAACACTCCAGGGATGGGGCATTCCACAGCTTGGATGTGGGTGATGTATAAATACTCGCAATCCATATTCAAAGGTGCAGTTAGTTTGTGATGTCCTTCACATATCTGTATTTGTGCATCACTGCTTTACATTGAAGAGGTAAAGGAAAAGGATTAGTGTTACAGGAAATGGGCCTTATTACAGTTTCTTAGAAAAGAAGTTAATTAAATGTTGTCATTGACTTCCAATTTAAAAAATGTTAACCTTGCCTGTTTTCACAGGGAGAATCTTAACACATTCTTATAATTCTGTCTATTTTGTGTTTAGCAATTTGAATACTATGCATATGAAGGTAGTGGGGGAAAAACTTGTCTTTTAGTTTTCTAGGACTGCTTTCCTTCTAGTAGGAGTGAACTGATTTTTCTCTAACAGCTTTTTCAGAAGTTATCTGTAATACTGTGTTTTATTGGAAAAATAATTTGTGCTACTACCACAAACTTGTTTGATCAAAGATTTTTGAAATATTTTAGCAAAATGGTTACTTGGTACTTTTGTCTGTAAAATAACTGTTTGTTAAGAGTTGAAAATACACAAAAGAATGTAGTCCTATTGAAAAGTGCAGATATGTTTTTGTCTGTAATCTTTGTAGATAATGTTTGGAATTTCAGGTCAAAAGCAAAACCGCAAAACAAAAACTTTTTACTTACTAACGACAATATATCTGCAAATTTCATTTGGAAATATGGACTGTGTAATGCAGTTGACAGAAGTACATTTAACTACATATTGCTTTTTTAATATATGGCACACCTTTTTTTCTGCTTCAGATCGCTGTAATCTTCCAGTGCTCTCTTTCACTTGAGCGATATTTAGAATGTGGTATAAAAATAATGTGAAAATGCCATAGTGAGCTGGTGATAATTGATTTACTCCATCACACTGAAATACCTCTTGTTTTCCCTCTTCCTCCTCCCTTGGGCAATAATCATGGGATCAAGCTGCCAGTCTGTAGATATAATTTTTCCAGCAGTGCCATCTGGCTCCTTGGCACTGGAAGTTGTATTGGCTTCTTTGCTGTTTCCACTGATTTTTGTCAAATGTTAGTCCGTTGATGAGACGTCTATTGTGAGTGGGTGCTGATTTTTTCCTCCCCCCAGATGAATGTTGTTTTTTATTGGTATTGTAAATACCAACGTGGGGTTTTTTTAAAAAATGGAATTTAGGAGTCAACATATTAAAAAAATAGGATTTATGTATAAGTTAGCTTCTTTCATCTATATTGAAAGTAGTTTCTCAGGATTTTGTATGTTTTGAATAGTCCTAGCTTCATGTCTTCACACAGATTTTTAAACATCTTCAACATTAACGTAAAATTCTTTTATTTTTTGAAACTTACTTTTGAAAGACATTATGAATGAACGGTAAGAATTTTTAGGGTCTGTGTTACAGATATAACAAGCTTTGTGTTTTTGAATAAATAACCAACAAAGCTCTCTTTTTTCTCACAGGGCTGCAATTTTATTTTTCCTGTCAACTTTTCTTAAAAAAAGATTAAAAAATGTAAAAATGGTGGCTTAATAGAATAAACACATCTGAATTGCTTTATTCTATTCAAGTCTTAGATGCACTCCACTGCCATACAAGATATAATGATGGTATTGATAAAGTGTTGGAAAGGAATGTTCTGGAAATAGAATTTTAATAGGGGTGGGAAGTAGAAGGAAAATCCTGTTGATCTAAACTATTTTTGTAATTATTATTAATATTCTTACTATTTATTTATTTTTTTTAATATTATTTCCTATACTGGTCAGAGACAGTTAGAAGAAGAAAAAGCCTGAGGAGCTGAGGATCCCAAGCATATAAGAGGAATAGAAAGGAGCTGAGGATCTCAAGCATAAAGGAGGAATAGAATTACAGATTACATATTTTTATTCTCTGTTGTTAAAAAAAAAAACCACAAAAACCCCTCAAAAATAAGCTTTGAATATTGTATGTGAATTTAAAAAAAAATCCGAAGCTTGTTCTATTATTGTGTAAGTGAACTCCTATTAATCAGGACAGGGTGAACTAATTTAAATATATTATATATATATATATATTTAAAAATTTGTATTTCAACCTGCATTTTCAAGTGTTATGTCTCAGATGAATGAATTATTCTCATCCCTGCGTGTAAATATAAATTTTCTTTTGTGTTGAAAGTACTTACCTAAAGTTATTCAAGGTAACCTTGGAAATTCGCAAACATGAACAGTTGTATTCAGTTGGCCTATTCAAATATTTTTATGTTATTATCCCTAAAAGTAGAAAATAATAAGCACTATTTCTTTGTCATAGTCTTAGTACTATCCAAGTGTAATGCCTTTGTTAATAAAATGCTATTAGACTGGTATTTAAATCAATATTTACGTGTTTTCCCAGCATTGGAGAAATTGTCCAGTACTGGAAATGATAGGATTAAAAATCTTGAGTGGGACAAGGAGCGCCTTGATGGGATTTTTGTAGCAGTTGCTTTGAATTAAAATTCAAATATCTTCTGATGTCTCTTTATAGTGGCTTTTAAAAGAAAACAGCTACAACAGACAGGGTGTCTGAATACAGGTCTCATCAGTAACATGACTCAGACACAAAGTGGGTATTTTTAACATATGAGTTCAGTTGAAAGAATCTATAGAAAGGTCTGTAATATCAAAGTAAGGCAAGCATAGCTAAATATGCATGATCTATTGTTAATAGCAGAAGTGTAACTCTTTAGTCTCACGGAATATATTCTTTCATGAAAGATTTTAAGGGCATGGGTATATCATGATTTTCTAAAATAGCATCAAACCTTCTTTTTGTTTGTAAGTAAATGTGAAGATAGAATGTTGCTGCTAATCAATTGTCTGGGATGCCACCTCATTAAGATTTACACGATCATCAAAAATGCCCAGAATTGTTTGTTGGCTATATCCTAACTCAAATATATAAAGGGGATACCACAGCATTTTTCTTTAGAATCACAGGGAGTTCAGTGACCTTTTGTGGCAAATTATGTAGAAAGAAAATATTTATATTCATTTAAAATAACCTCCATGAAGAAATAGTCTCATTACCCTGTTTGATCAATTCCTTGCAGCCTGAGCTGTAGCATGCTGCTATTGCCATTGGTTGATGGAATACACTGAGAAGTGGCTAATGGTGATGGTGCTCATCAGGACAGGGTTCAGCCAGCGGTCAGCAACAAATAATTCAAGACTGTTTCTAAGTTTGTGGCTGGTGGAATTTGCTTCTTGCCCCAAGCCAGCAGCATTGCTGAGCTGGGCTATTTGATTAGAGGAGAAGCATATTTGCTTCTTAGCAACTGCACATTTGCACAACACACAGACCTATACTGCCTCCAAAGGTTTGCCTTTTGTGATGGTGGAATAATACTTTTCTGTTGATTGACAGACAAAAGAGATCTTTGCAATGCAGAGGAGTTTACAAGCAATTTTTTCTTTGTCTTTTGCAAACTTATCAGAGGTGCTTTTTAATTTAGCACTGCCTGGTGCAGATTTTTATATGTAGCAAGACTGGCCATGATTTGAACTGCATTTAAGCTATTACTGCTATGCATATTTAAAGGACAGATGCATACTTACGCTTAATCATCGGTGTGTGCAGCTTTTTCCCCAGCAGGTGTACTTAATGGAAATTATTTTCTACTGTATTTTGAAATATTTTTTAATATGTGTATTGCTATTTCCTATGCAAGAGTGATAATTTTTTTTTTTTTTACAGAAGATAATCATAAACTGAAAACTGTTCTATTCTGAGTGCTTTTTTTAATACATGAAAAGAATTGTGGCGGTGATCACAATTCTAGTAGTGTGTGTGTAATTTTGGATGTAACATTTCCCACAGGAAGTGAGTCTACAGGAGAAAATGTGTCTAGTCAGTAGAAGGCAAAGGTATTTATAACACTGGTAATCCTTGAAAGAAGACAATTTAGGAAAAAGCCTAAGATTTACAGTCCTAGGAGGCCAGGACAAGAAAAAAGCAAACTTTTTTTTTTATGGTTTTACAGCTCTTTTCACTCCTGGTCTTTATTTTATTGTGGAAGTTTCCGTACTGCTGTAACAATAAATAACAATAAATTGCTGATGTGGTTACTGAAATGTTTTATGAAATAGTAAGTACAGTTAGTGTTAATGTGAATTTCTGCAGATATCTGCTTGCATATTTTCCTAAATAAAACATATCTTTTAACTTTCATAACTCAAACCAGTGAGTGGATTTTATAGTCAATTAAAACTGTATTTTTTAAGTGGTAGGGCGATTTAAAAGAGGAGTGAACAATAAAAGGACTGTGGGCTAATGTAGGCACTCCGGAGTTTACTGATTAATAACCATTTCAGTGGCAGTTCAGACCTAAAAGGGGAGAGCAAGAAAACACTCTGATATGGTGAAGCAATAAAAAGCCCCAAATGTCCCTCTTTAAATCAACACTAATTAAACTGACAAAACTTCTAAATCCTTTTTCAATTAGGATTTTTTTTAAGTCAGATGAATATTTTAAAATTAACTGTAATCAAATTTTTAGGGTTTTAAGAGAATTTTGGAGATTATGGAATGATGCAAAATGCAAGCATTGGGGTGAATTGGTGGCTGTTTTGGGGAACAGGTATTCAGGGTGTGCGCATTGCTGAGCAGGAAGCAAAGTCTAGGAATAGGTGCAACTGTGGTTTTGGAGGCCCTGGAAGGGCTGGTTGTTGACTGACTTCATTCTCTTCCTTGTTAAATTTGATGTGTGTATATATATTTGAGTTTTCAGAAGGGTGTTTCAATGTACTGATAGGATTTCACAGTCATTTGTGAGAGGTGTTAGCTTTGGCTTAATTTCTGAGATATTCAAAGTTTTGATAGTGTGATAAGATGGCTGCTTGTTGTGCTGCTGAATTGCTAAAGAGATGCTTATGCCTGATGGACTTATTTTTGTACCTTAGTACTGTTAACATGTTCACTGTGTTCTACACAGATTTTATACTTCTGTTCTTAATAGATGCACAGTAAATTAGTGTTGAGCCTTTTCTTTTAGTTGGTTGGCTCTTTTTCTGATAGCAGACAGCCTTTTGCAAAACTAAGGTTTTTGAACTAAGTAACTAAAAGTAGGAGTTGCCACGTTAATACTATGAAAATGCAACTGTACCCAGGGTAGAATGCAACAGCTCTTGCAATGGCACTGTAAACAATACCCAGCAATTTAAGAGCAGGATGTGAGGAATATTTTACCTAATTGAAATGACAGAGGGGATTTTGCATAGGTAGAAGCAATTATTCATACTGGAGGTAGGCCAGAACGCTGGGGTTATTCCCCTCATCTTGCTAATTAGGCTTTCAGTTTCATTAACAGTCATTGAGATATTGGGTGACTGACTTGTGTATGAACATAGCCATAATAAATATAAAGAATATTTTATTTAATTATTGTGGCTCATTTTTGTTTTTATAGCTCAAGAGGGGTAGAAATAAGGGATGTTTTAAGATATGCAGAACACTGAATAGTATGAAGGCTGAAGGCAGCATGATTGTGTCTGTTTTTGGGTAGACTGAGGCCATAATTAAGACACTACCACATTTATATTAGCAACATTTTATTAGCTTTTTTAAGATGGAGTTCACAAGGATTTCTATCTTTACTAATGTGTATGTTGAGAAGAGAAATTAATCCAGCTTTGTTGTGCTTATTGGATGTTTTCAACCTGGGATAAATTCAACTTTGAACAGGTCTGATGAATCTAGAGTTCTTGTTGCCTTTAAGCCTTGATTTAGGAAATATAACCTAATGTGTATGGCTTCTTTAAATTCCCATCACTCTAATACGCTATCATTGGGTTTGTTTTTTTTTTTTCCACCTGCCCTTGTTAATTGCCTTTGTCCTTTGGAAACAGACATTTTGAGGGAGGTTTGTTTTCCCTTTCAAGGATTGATAATGAGGTGCAGCGATTCATAACATAGTGTTGATATCAAATAGCTGCTTGTTGTATTTTGGAAAGGGCCTTGTGTGTCTGAGCCTTTGTTAAGTCTCTAGGTTAATCATTTTTTTCAACTGACTTTTCCTTTCCCAACTTCTATGATTAGAAATGTCAGCTAGAGAATTTTTTCACCCTATTTGCTATTAGAGGTGATTCAGTTCTTAAATTAAAAATAGCCTTTAATGAATAAAATTTCCAAATAGAAACCAAGAAGGTGAAAATATTGTACAAAAAGCAGATCTGTTGAGTCAAAATGTTTAAAAACCTGAAAAATCACTTGTATGAAACTGAACCAGCTAAATGGATGAAAATCACCTTAAAACTGAGAAAAAATTGTTTCATTCAGAACTGGAATGCTTTAGATTGTTGTTTAGGTTTCCCTTGCCTTCTAATAAACAAAACATAACAATGCTATTTATAAGGTAACATTATAAGGAACATAATAAGGAAAAGTGTGCTTACAACATTACTACCTATTCTGGTTCCTCCCTTTGTGTAGATGTGGTTGTAATTTGTCCTTTTGGTTTGATAATTACATTGATGGTCCTCGTGGAAATATTAATGAATTCTTTGTGACTGAGAGTCAATTGTCTAGCTCTGATGGCTTTTTCATGTTAGTTTCTTCATCTGTAAGATTGTTCTAAGTAATATGCCAGTGATTTGTAAATATTTTGAACCAAGTTATCCTTATGTGTTGTATTTCCTTTGCATATCCAGAGGTAAATTTGCTTGTCAGTACATTTCATAGGCTAACACGTGTACTGTTACATAAAATAATGCTAATGAAACCAGAACAAATAGGACAGCAATTAGAAATTTTATTTGTTCAGTGTACCTCTGATCTTGCACAGAAATGGGCTTGGGTAGTGATCTAAGACACATAGTGGTATAGATAATTCATGAAAAGTTGAGTCAAGAGTCTTGTGCATTAGTACTTGTCTCACTGAATCTTTCTGTGTGTTGTTCTCTGGTACCGTATTGTCAGGTGTTTTTGAGAATTTGTTGTCAAAGTATGTTATTTTTAGAGGATTTCAAGTTTATATGGGGAAGTCTAAGACTGCATTTGCATGTTATAGATGCAAGCACTTTTGTGGGAAACAATATAAAAATGAATCTATATAATGATTAGATTTTTATTTTGATACAGTTTTGTTGGTAGTCATAGATTGATTGGCTGCTTTTGGGAGTTCAGTTTATGGACAAACTGATGCTAAATAAAAAAGCCATGAAAACTGGCTAAGTGCCAGTAAATGAGGTAATGTATTTTGCATATGTCACCTTGCTTTCATTGGATCGAGGCAGTTTTAGAATTCTCTGCTGTATGTATGAATTTGAATAATTTCATGCTTCAGAAAACCTAATCAGGATAACACTAAAAACTGGTAGAAAAAGTTTGGAAACAGATGTGCAAATATACTGGTGGAGGACCGATGTTGTACAGAAGGTGTGTAACAGGAAGTGGAATTGAATCTCTTATGGCTGTTGAAGTCCACAGAAATCTCTTCTTCCTTTACTAGAAATGTAACTTTCAACTAAGAAAACACCCAGGTGGTTAGGAATACAAGAGTATTATTTTATGCAATGCCACTTTCTTCTTATTATTTCTATATTAATATATGTAGGATTTAATAGTCAACATTCTTTTGACGTGCTACTTGTTCACCACTTCAGGATACACATGTTCTTTATGCGAGGAAAAATGTAGAGTGTCAAAAGTTAAGTCCTTAAACTAAAATAACTTGAATTTTACAGTTGCTCCTTTAAAAAAGTGCATATCCAAACTAAAGAAATTTTGACTTGGGTTGGTGGAACTCCCTCCATTTTCAATAACCTATCAGTATGTGTTATAAAACAGCCTTTTCACTTGACATGATTTTATATTTCTAAAGGAAGAAAGAAGAAGGCAACATTATCAGAATATATATATATTTTAAATCAATTTCATTTATATAATCAGAGTCATCTTACTGTTTACCAGAAGGATACTCTTCATGGCCGTCTTCTCACTTTTCCTCTGTCAATTTAAGGTATGTTATAGCAGTCACAGAAGAAAGTGTGTAGTTTTCTGAAATACAGGAATCAGTGCATATGTGTCATCCCAGTTTTACACACACTGGAACCTCTCCTCTGCCCCTTCTCTCTCCCTCCCTCCAACTGCTTACATTACTTTGAAAAAGTGTGTGGGTGTGGCAGGGGAAAATCAGTGGCACAGCAGGCCTGAAAATGAAATGTTTTTCCCTGTAAATGCATTTTTTAAAGACAAGCGTAATGAAGCCAACATTTCACAGCATTTCTAGAAAAGATGTAATACTGTTTCTCTGTTATGAAGAGGAGCAGTGGAGGCAAAGTAGCTGTGACTTATCCAAGATTGCGAAAGGAGTCTGGTTAAGAGCCAGGACTAGTTCTATGTTTTCTAGCTCCTGCTTACATGGTAAGATCTCTTCATTATGTCTCACGCGTTCCAGCTTTCTGAAGTTTTTGACAATTTGAAATGGATATTAAGGGGATGTAAAGTAAACTTTTATCCCCCCGTCCTCAGAACCACATCATTTATTAAGAGATGTCATCCTAATGTGTATACAACTTCCATGGCTTTGAGTGTTATTGTAAATGGTGAAAAGACTCTTTGGTTGGGTTTAGACTGATGCTGCCTTCTAAAGTACAAGAGGTGTTTGTAGTTTTGTATTATGTCTTAGTTTTAATAATATTATTTTAATATGAAAATGTTGGTGTTTCTTTAACTATTTAAAAATAGCATATCCTGCTCTAATTTTTCAATATCAGGAAAATAGTTTAGGTTTAGGACCCCAACACCACCTCCCCCTCCTCAGGAGTTACAGAAGTGCATTAAACTGCTGATACAGACACTAAAACTGTGAGTTTTCCCTTATTGGCTCATTTGAAGTTTTTTTCTTTTTTTAATGAAAAAGGTAGTGGTGCAATTTAAAGTCTGGTATATAGACTATACCTAAAGTAGTACAGTACGTTCTGGAGGCAGCAGTACAATGCTTTCTATCTGAAAGATCACAGATAGCTTATATAAACTGGTAGAAAAGTTTATGAAAGTTACTCTTCAACTTGCGAGTGAGTGAAGTGATTTGGCTTCACTTTAAAAACAGCAGCCCAAAACTGAGCTGCCTGAGTATTATCATTACTCCAAAGCAGCATAATTACCATTAGGAGAGAATTGGTTCCTTTAAGGGAAAAAATAATGAAGGGAAAACTTCTTAAAATGAGTTTTATTACATTTTTCTTATAAAATTAGTCTTTCATTTTGTTGATTAATGCTTGAGTTTAAGATTCTGATGTAGGCATTTTGCCATTATAATTCTGAAATATGGGAAGTCCTTGAAAACATTCCGGGATTGCCTTCTGTCTGTCTGCCTTGTAAAAGATCCTTTCAGTTAAATGGACCATCCTCCTTAAATGATGTCATTAGCTTGGATTGAAAAGACATTGCCTGCAGGGAAATCATTTAATTGTCTTAAAGTGCTCTACTTCTGTAGATCTTGAAGCAGCACCCTGACTTCCATCTTTGTATCAGATAATTCATCTAAAATTCTGTTTTTAATCTCTGACGAAATATTGAGATGTAATTTCCACTTTTATTGGAGAAATTTGAGACCTTTTATAGTCTTGTCTCTGTCAAATGGATGGAAAAGTTTCACTTGTTGAAATGCAAATGGGTACTGTCTTTTTTTAACTTAAAGAATTGATTTAACATCTATTCATGCACTGCTTTATAAATATTAATGTATTGAACTCTTGCATTTCACTGATACCAAGATATACTTTTTTACATGCGTATCTCTAAAATCAGTAGTACTTCCTTGGTCAAACAGCAAGTCAAGTTTTGGGGATAATTGCAACCTTTTTTATTTTTGTTTAAGGCATATAGGAAAATGAAAAAAATCTTTTTTTCGGTTGGACTTAGCAGTCTCTGAGTCAGGTAAAAGTCAGTTTATCAGGGATGCTGGGATTTTTTAATCAAGTAGGCAGTCAGACTGGCAAAAATCAAACCTATGTGTGTCAGTGAAATATGGATTTATTAAGAAAATATATTCCTTGAAAATATGTTGTGTAGTTTTTGCCTATAATCTGTTGCACTTATACTTTTAACATCTCAGTAATTTAATCTTAAAAACTTCAAAGTAGGAAAAGTGTATTTCAAAATTCAAATTGTATTATATGCAGTTCTGTTTGAAGAGGTGTTGTATGGAGAAGGCTACAAAATTTTCAGAAGATTTTTCCCCTCAGAAAGACTGGTTTTGTCTTTAAAGTGGAAAAATGGCATTTCTGATATTTTATTAAAAAATTGGTTGGTCACTAATACTCATATTTCTCAAATGTTGAAATACTTAAAATATGCATTTCAAGACTTCCACTGGATTGATTGGGTTCTAATGAGTAGTTTACTCAGCCTGAACTTTGTTATTTGGGCTGTTACCTTTTCTTTCTTCTACACTGCTATGTACAGGAAAGCACCATAATTCTGAGCAAGAGACATTTTGTTTTGATTTTGCTCTCTTTAACTTTTCTCACATTTTTGCTTGGTAGCTGCCTTAAAGGAAAACGTTTCAGTAGCACGCATAAAATCTAGGACTGCAGGTTTAATGTTTGTTTTTCTTCTAGCACTGCCTACCAAGCTCCAAGAGAGACTGGTTTGTTTATTCTTGTGGTATTTTAATTGCAGTTTGTGTAAGTTGAGCTATGCTAGAAATTCCATGTGAACTTTTATCTGAATAAATATTTAGCATCTGTTCCTTCTCCTCTTGTAGCTAGTGTCAGTTTTCCACAGAGGGGTACCAGCTCAGGAAAATTATTCAGTTTTGTTACTTTAAAATTTCTGGAGTTGGGTGTAATCCCTGTCAAAAGTTTCAGAAATTCAGACTCTGTAAACAGTCCTGAGAAACCTCCAGAAGTAACTCTGCTAGAAGTAACTCTGCTTCCTAGGCCACACCGGTGAACTGCCTATGCTTTGTTTCAAAAACATTTATATCCCTTACCATTTTTTATTTTGTCACCTATTAACTATTACTATGTAGCCATAATTAATTTTTTTCAACTTTGCTAAACACTGGCTCTC
>VWZU01001018.1:638626-652471 GCA_013397095.1 Sterrhoptilus dennistouni
TAATTACATTTATTGCAATGGCTTTTGCTCTGCCTATCAGCCCTGCTTTTGTGCGGTAGACTGTTTCATAGAGGCATGGTGATAAAATATATGCTATGAACACAGCAGATGATATTAGAATAAATAAATGCTGAAGTTGGTTATAGCTGTCTGAAGGCCTCTTAGTTATGAAATACGTATCAGGGTTGGTCCCAAGGGTTTTGAGGATAACTGTGTCAAGAGGATATATGCTGAGAGTCTTCTCTCTCTGTATATGGAGGCTTCCAAATCTGTTGATAGAAGCTCTGCCACATATACCACTTCTTATTTTTACCATTGCCATTCCTCAGTTGCTCAAAGGTTGCAAACAAAAATAGGGTCCTGTTGTGGTGTGTACTCTGCAAATAAAGAAGGCAGTGGTGTGCAATCCAGCATGATGCCTAAGCTACTTTTATAATGGTGCTTATAATATTAGACTTGGAATGATAAATAGAGAAGTGCTGTTGTCATTGCAGCAGTGCCCCTGGGCTAAATGGCCATTTTGAGAAGTGGGGCCAAAGACCATGGGCATGGTAAATGCACAGCCTTGGAGTTACAATTCTTGAGGACAGAACTTGTGTCTGTCTGGCATTGGATGCTAATGCAGGTGTGTCCACATCTTGATTCAGAACTGCAGGAGGATAATTGGTAATGTTACCACACTATACTCAGTACTTTATTACTTCTGCACAGGTAGTTGTGCTGTCCACGAAGCAGTATCAGACCTATGCCAGATGTTTAATGTAGGTAAATACATGCATGATTCTGGAATAGGAGCAGGTATATGAAGTGAAAGAGTCTCAGGCTGATTTGCTGATTATTTAAGTTTATTCCAGTTGTCATGCCTCTCATGCTGGCTTCTGCTGGGGTAGAAGAACTGGTTCTTTTTAATTGCTGATATGCTTTGGGGCCTGAAGTATTTATTAAGTTTTTCATACTAGAAAACTGTATATGTGGTAGAGTGTAATACTGAAGACTGAGGCCACAATGTAGAAAGGGATATTAAAAACAGAAAAGTAATAGGATACTTTCTGTTGCACTTCTAATGAGATGTGTTCAAAGCTGATCAAAGAGAGCACTGAAAGAGGGTAAAGCCAACAAATCTTCATGTTTACCTCATTCCTTGGAATGTCATAACCCAGGGGAAAGGTGATTTCTGATTTATGGGCTGGATGTGGCTCCCCCTGAAGCAGCTGACCTGTCTTAGAGCACAGTTCCTGACAGCTGTGCAACCCTTTTGCCTCAGCTCTCCTGGGCAGATGGCTTGGGGATTCTATTTCTGAGAGTCTAGCTGGCAACAGGACCTGTGCCCATTTGAGGTGGCACACTCACCCTGTGATGAGGACTGTAGCAGGAGAGTGGGCATGTGTAGGAATAAAGAGCTCACTTGAATTTCCTGGTGTGGAGAGAGAGGTGCCAGTGAGTAAAGTGCACAACATGATCTGCCTAATGCAGAGAGGTCAGCCCTTCATGAATGGAGGAGACCATTAAATAGAGAAGGATCTCAGGAAGATGGGACTGAAAAGATGGAGAAAGAGGGGATAAAGAAGGGGAAATGAAGAGAGCTTAAAAATGGGAAACAGCATGGAAAGTCACATTACTGGACATGAGTAAGACTGTAAGACTTGGTGCAGAAGAAAGGGTCTTCCTAGAGATAGGTACTTACGTCAATAAAGGGAATGGATGGAATAGAAAGAGGTGGGGTGGGAAAAATGGTTTCTTGCAAGTATGTTTTTCATCCAGCTTCTGTGCAAAAAGTTTACTGCATTTTTGTTAGAGATCTCTAGCAAATCCATGTGGTTATGGGAGTAAACTGCTAATGTCTTGCTAGAAGTGAATGGAGTGGATCTTTTCTTCTGCTATGTCCAGAAGACCTTCCATCTACTCTCTTACCACCTAAGGAGAAATATCTGTTAAAAGTATACCTCAGGTTGATGTTAGTGGTGAGAGAAAAGGTGAGTCTGGAGAGCCCATTCTTGATGTGGTGCTTGATATTCTAGTGTGATTGTGGTCAATCAAATAGTCAAGTCAGGCTCTAAAAAGAGTGTCCCAGGCTTGATGGCTTTGAAGCTGTGGTTTAAAAAGTATGTCTTCTGGCTAAAGGGCTGCACACTAACCATTTGGATTTAAGTTTGGAAGCTACAGTTCTTCCTTGAAATTTTATTTAAACCATAAATATTATGGCAGAAATTAGTTTCCCGAATTTCAGACTTTTGTTTCAAGTTCTTTCTTTTACCTGTGGCAATCAGAGATCTTTCTAGTTCTCCTATATATGCCTGCTAGGCTTGGTGGTACCTTCTGTAGTCAGTGTATATTGATTTATAGCACTGCCAGGCCCAGCTCCTAGCTTTGGATTAGCAGCCTATTTCCTGTGTCCTGTATCTGCTTTCACAACCTGCCATTGCAGCTTACTGCTCTTTCGTATCTTGAAGGTTAGAACAGGATTAGGAAATGAGGAGAGATGGGTGCTGGAAGTATGGCAAACCAAGGGAAGTTCCACAAGTTCCTGGATGTTCTCACAGCTGCTCTGGGATCAGAAATTCTCTTATGTCTCAGGAGGAAGGGGAAAAACTAACTGTGACATCTCGTTACAATACTGTCACATGTTTCATTCCCAAGTAAAGTGAAAATTTTGAATTAGTTGACTTAGTTGGCCACAGAAACTCATGAAAAAATATGTGCAACATTTAGGAGAATCCACTGCAGAAATGTCCGGGAGTACACTTGTTTTCACATGCTGTTGTTAATTTCTGCTGTTCTTTAGATATTTTTATGGGAAAGAAAGCCTTCATTTTTTGTAGTAGTTTTTAATGCTTCAGCAGCTGATGTTCCTGTATGTTGGGATACATCAGGCCTTCAGGCAGACTCAGTTTACTCTATGGCATATGCCACAAGTGTGGCACAGTATAAAAAATGTCCTTTTGTGTGTGTGTTGTAGAGCTGATTTTAGGTAATGTAGTAACTCTTAGACTGGGGGCTTGGGGCATCTGGCAGTTTAGCCTGATATCTGCAAAAGTCTCATAGCTTAGCACCAAAAGCAGTAAGGTGGTAGATGATAGCCAAAATTGTAGCCTGATTTGGACACTAGACTGCCCAAAGCAGCAGCAGACCTGTCAGTTCTAGTAAGGATCAGGACAAACAGGAAACTCAGTGCCACTGAAAATAGAATTATTTTTATTTCTTCCATTTTGTGGAGTAGTCTGCTAAAAGAATAATGCCAAAGATTCTGAATTTTAAAGTTCAGTCTTGTATTGCTCACAGACTCCATCAATGCCAAGGATGTTCTCTTTAGATGAGACTAGCCTAGATTTCTTTCTTAAAAATTACATTTCATTTGTAGAGCATCAGCTGTGTTGGTCCTAATCACATCTCAGTTAGGTGAGGATGAGGTGTAACACTCAATGTTGTTGTAAAAGACATATTGTCAAAGGACTGTCTTTTTGGATTGTGAGTTCAGGGTATGTGTATTATTACCAAAATCCTGCTGGTGTTATGGTGGCAGCTTTTTATGGTAAGGAATTGTAACTGATCAGTTTGGAGAACTGTGCAGTTTAATCTGTGGCTTGTGTGTTTTTGGTTTGATAAATTAGTTCTTGTTGTTTTCTGTTCACTTGCTTGTGTAAAAAGCATGATTTGTACTAAGCTACACTAGTGAATACCAGTGACAAACTTTGAAAGGTTTTAGTATTGCTTGTTCTTTCAGCAGTGAGCAAATGTGAACCATTTCTTCTGCCTCTATCACTGGTGCAACTGCACTCTCCAGTATTGAATAAACGGTCCCCTGTTAGAACAACTGACATCTGGAAGACTCTTCACAGTACTTCACATAGCAATGTTCTGACTCAGCCATTAGTTGTCAGAGCTCAAATCGGGGTCATCTCAAGAAATCTGTAATGCCTTTTACTTCTAGTAAGAGCTGGCCTGAAAATCTGCTTAATGTTATCATTCAAAATTTACGTGGTTTCATTAGGCTTATTAAAAGCAATGAAAAATGCAGCAGTACGTAACACTGATAAAGCCTTTTTACCTTGCTATTTCAAATCACGTTTATGGACGATGGATTTAGCTTCCCACTAGCCCTGGGCAGAGGTATTATCTCCATTTTATGGACAAGAAAACTGAGTTAGATTCAATGACTTGTCCAAGGTCATACGTAAGACTGATGGTATTGGGGAGAAAAAAATGTCCAGATTTCTGCCTTAATTAAGTGATAATTTTTTTGAATAAACTCAGTGTCTTAGAAAAGATGCATTGATACCTTTGTCTTTAGGATTTTAAAAATAATTTTGAGGATTAATTTTGCAAGCCATGAATCAGTATTTCCCTAAGAAACATTATTCTCGTGACTGATAATATTAAGAATTCATCCTTTTTTGTAGACTTCAGTTCACTGCTTCCTACAAAAACTTTGTTGTAGTCCACTTTGGCTCCGTTGTTGTCTGCCTTTGTGAAATAAAGCTGCTCTCATTATTTAGCTTTCTTCCATTAGCATATGTACAAGAGGGAACAGCTGCTTTCTGCAGGGATTTTGTGTACTCATTCATATTCCCACAGTGGTGGCCTTGTTCTGAAACACACTGCTACCCTGTGGAAAAGCAGAATAATACATGGACAATATAGCAAGCAGTCTGTTATTAAACATTTGGAAGTACAGCCTTAAGGGGGAAAATACAGAATTATAGTTTTAAATCTGAAGCAAGTGCCGTGTAATCATGATGTATAAAAGGCTCTTCCTTTTAAAGCCACTGAAAAGCTATGGGGGAAAAATATTTTAGAAAGAAATTTGCAGTCCTCTTTAGTTTTTGAAAAACAAATCTAATTTTACTACTAAGGATGTTTTGTGTTTTAAAAGGGAAAAAAGCGGTAATGCTTATTCCTCATTTGAAGGTGATCTTGGACTTTCCATCTTAACTATCGCTATATCCATGCACAGAAAATTATATTGATATAAACTTGAGACTTCCAAGCATGATCCAGACAACAGTACATTTTCCAAAGATTTGTGAATAGTGAGGCAGTCACAGGAGTTTGGTCCTTTCTTCCTTTTTTGTTTTTTTTAAATAACATTTTTACTGTGTATTTATATATAGATTTTAAGAGAACTAAAGCTCTAGCTGGACATATAATTACTCAATTAAAAATACAATTTGTACATGTTGTGTAAAAATGCAACATCTTAGTGGCTTCTGAGAACTTTGCTTTTTAGAAACAACAGGCACATTCACTTTGGTTTTCTCTTAAAATTTTTAAGAATTAAAATGACTTTGAGGAAGCATATACAATTTTATCCCAAAGCATCAAGGCATGCATATACATGAGGTTGTGGAAACCTGTGTAGTTAGGATAGAAAGTCTTAGAAAGTGATAGTTACAAATGCACCAGTAATTTAAAATAATACAGAACAAGTATGATTCTGAAGCAAATGCTTCCTTACTGGAATTTTCTTTCTTGTTATTTTATCACCTTCTACTATTGTTTTAGTAGTAGCAGAGAGTATTAAAATATTTTAAAGAGGGAGGAAAGCATTTACTGAATTATTAATATTCTATTTATGGATATCTGAAAAAAATGGAAGGTCATAGTCTGACCTAGAGACCTTGGCAGTGTCCTTTAAACAAGCATTAATCATATGTAGTGCATCAAATCATCATGTGCAAGATAACACTAGTGACCTCTCCAACTGAGAATAACAAATGACTCTTAATTTTCCTTTCTGTACATGACAGAAGTGTTGACAACCTCTGTATGTTTTTTTCTTTTGCCCTGTACCTAATCAACTGATCATTTTCAGCACAAATTTTTCCTTGAAGTGTATCTTTTGACTCCTATTTCTGTATGATAGGGACCTGTGTAGCAAAACATGTAATGATTAGCCATCATATATGCATGTTATGTCTAAAATCAAAGTACTTTCTGCATCTTTGATGAAATGACATACTGAAAAAAGAATCAAATTACATTAACTAGTTAAAATATATAACATTTATAAAGCTGTTCTTCAAAATGCGGGTAAGCGTACACCATGCTACAGCATTTTTGGGGAAGATTCATACTGCCTGAAACATTTTTTTGAAAATCTTTTTTCATACGAGAAACCTGGCATAATTATGCATGATCTTCTACATCACCTGTATGAAGGTACTTAAAAGTCCTAAAAAGAGGTCATTAGTGTTTGTAACAGGGGTTGTGATATGCTCAGAGACATGTCTTTATATGCAGTTGGAAAGTCTGAATAAATATTTTAGAGCTGAGGACTTAATTGCCTGTCAGCTGCTGAAAAGATCTTGTTAAACCAATTACAACCCTATAATCCCGTAGTCTTCATTCTGTTATAGGCTACACTGCAGCTATAAGGTACTGGAGAAATCCACAGGATTGGTGTGTCTCAAGGGGTTAACAGCACCTTAGGCAATATTTCATGGCTCTTGCTGCCTTTACAGAAATTGCATCAGGATTTCAGCATTCTGGCCTGTCAGTCTTGCCATTGCCCTGCCACCTGCAGTCTGATCTCTCCAGCTGGTTTCCTTCTCCCATTTTTGCAGCCTGGCTGTAGGTATGAGCCATGGCTACTTGGCTGAACTGTGCAGAGACTTGGAGCTCATTCTCCATCCTGCTGTTCATTCAGCTCTTCACCATGGATTTGGAGGCAAAATCAGTGTGCCATTTGTTGGCACCTTGTAGTGCTGCGCATCAGGAGTCTGGCCTTGCTTTGTCTTTCACTAGTGATACCAATTCTTACTCTGTCTCCCCAGTTGTGTTTCCTGACTGAATTTCACTGAATGGCAGTGGGACAGAGTTCACAGGAGTCTAATACCTTTTAGGATTTTGTTCTAGCTGCAGACCTTCTTGATGGTATTTGTTTACTTGCTTCTTCTTTTTGGCACTCAGATTTAGAGACCAAATTAGCAGCCTCAGATGCTAGTTGCTAAAACCAAATGGTTCACAGAAGAATGCATGAGTAGGGAAGGATATCAGATTAAATCTCAGAAGGCTGAACATTTTGATGTACCACGGAGCATGTTTTAAGGAGTTGTAATGAGTGGCTAAATAAACTGTGTTTTAGCTATGTTGCTGGAAGCTTTCAGGAAAAGCCTCTTGAGCAGTGGTTCCTGTCTCCATCCACTGGTCAGTCACAACCAAGTACAGGTGGACCTTTTCAACTAATCAGCTAGGAGAATTGTCAGTAGGGTAAATGAAACCCTCTTGTTTGATCATATAGGCAATGTCTAGGGTACTCATCGTGTTCACATCAATTGCTCTTTCCATTGATTCCTTGGGGTTTTACAAATCAGAGAAGATTAGACGTTCTTTCCATAATCCAATTAAATATTGAAGCTACATTTGAGTTGTAACATTATTGCTTTGCTGGAGTCCCCTGTGAGAGTTTTGCCAGAGGTTTAAAACTCCTAAGCCGGATCATATTCTGTATTACAGGAGTCTTAAAAAAAAAAAAAGCTTTGTGCCACAGCTTCCAGCTCAGTGAGCTTCAACTTATGAAAATCTGAATAACAGAAGAAAAATTAATTAATTGAGCCACTCTGCAATTTATAATCCTTTACATGCCTACACGATGCCTTTTTTTTTCTAATGGACTTACATTCTAGTATGCTTTTTAACAAGTGAGATTGAGATTTCATCCTTTTTTAATGACTTGCCTCAAGGGGAGATCTAGAATTTTACTTCTAGAAAATTATTTCTGTTCTAAGTTTTAGTTTCTAATTGGCTAAAACTCTTGCAGAACTTGTATAGAGAGTGCTTTATGTACTGCAGTGTACTGTGTATGATAATAACTCTGCCTAAATCTCCTCTTCTTCTGCTTGACGTCAAGTGGACACTACAAATGACACAGGTGTGAAATTCAGTATTTGCATCTGTATTATCATAGTTATCATATTATCAGGTGGTTAGTCCAGTCTCTTATTTTTAGAAAGTTATTTGCTTCTTGTGGTGGAACAAAGAGAGATTGGTGTGTCTTTTTGGGTTTTTTCTTTTTACTTCCCATATGCTGACTTGTTTTGTGCTGCAGCTTACATCTTTCACTCTTCAAGTGTTACTGTTCAACAGTGACACCTTCACCTTTCTGTGTTTAAGAAGTAAGTGATAAAATTTAGGCTGTTCCATATTGTACTGTCTTTAGTCACATTTGTTGTGTTTTAGGACAAGATGAGTTTCAACAGTGAAACAATGGAATATACTGATTTTGGGGTTGTTCAGCCGTTTAAGAAAGTTATGTTGGTCTTCACTTTGATGGCCTTCAGTGTTGAAGTTCATCATTGCCCCCTCAAGTTAGTGCTCCTACTGTGAGTTTTTCTTAAATACAAGTTCTTACATTTGTACCTTACAAAATATTTTCAGATTTAGTCCTTTAAGTTGTCAATTTATTTGTGTATTTTATCTTCTACTGTTGTATACAATGGCAAATTAAGCACTAATAGCTTCATAGATATGAAAGATTAGTATGAATTTAGTGTGTAACTAGGACTACTGCCCACATTAATTCTTCTTAGTTTTTTAGAAAAATATGCTTTGATTAATATTTGCCTCTTGTAAGGATAGAAATCTCAAAATGGAGCAAAATCTTGAAGGACTATGCGAGTCTTCGTTGTAAACTTCAGAGCTACAGAGGTATATGTAGGTATAACTAAATTTTTTTGTCTCTCTTTAATTAAAGTTTATTGGTTTTTACTTTCTCACTATGGGCTTCATGGTGACTTTTTTTCTTTCTGTGTAATCTTAATTTAGTCCTGCTGCTTCAGCTTTTTTTTTTTTTTTTAATAAAAGATGCTAATTTACTTGTATTTACACAGATGGCCATCTCATTTTTTTCACTGAGCAATATGCTATAACACATTATTTTCCTGCTGGTTTTCTGTTTCCGTAGAAATTTCTTGATTAAAGAAACCCCTTTGTGTGACTTCATAATTACAGTAAATTTAACCTTAGTAATAAAAAAAAGGTCAGCAGAGTACTTTTTGGGTCCATAAAATATGACAGTAGATGCTGTCTCAAATAATTAAATAGAGAAGTGATAATATGTGTGAGGGGATCTTTCTGAGAGTATTTGTAAACTTCTGACTTCTAAATGTTGCCTTCAGGCTTGGTAAGAAAAGCTCAGTGTTTGTAAAGATTATCCTGACAGCAATATGCTAGGTCAATTGTCAAGACATGTTTAGCATAGGGGGATGTATTAATCTGCTACAGCTACCACTCTAAGTGGTTGGAATAAATAGAGGGCTCAAGCAGATGAAGAGGGATTAACTGTGTAAATTGAGCAAACTCTTCAATCACTAAACCACTGATTTTGCAAAGGATTAGTCTGCTTTTGCAAATATTGATTACTGATTTGTTACTGGGAATGAAGATGATATAACTTGTGCAGTTGGTGTGTAGTAAGCTATGTGAAGTGTACATCATTCATATTAATGGGATTGTCATAGGCATTACAGAAACTGACAGATTTATTAGAGCAGCACTCTTAACATTGTCATAGTTAAAGTTGTGTCAGCATTTCCATTAAAAGTTTTATTTTCTTTTTTTTTGTGTGTGTTCATAGATCAACTTTAATATTTACTCCATTGAAATTTGGTAATACCACTTTATAGCTTTGACACAATTATTTTTGTGCTCTCTTAAAGAGAACTGAATTAACACATTTTTAAATTAGAAGAAAATACTATATATTAGTTTAAAATAAATCTTTGCAGGTCTGAATTCTTTGTTTTTAGGGTAATCCTTGAGTGATGCTGTGCATGTTCACAAGTTTCATTATGCCAGGTTGGTAGAGAAGTGATGTGAGTTAGGCAGTCGCTATAAAGTGAAAATAACTGAGGAATTTTTGTATAAATGAGCTCTTTTGCTTGTATAAAGGCTTATCTGGCTTTTTTTCCCAGTGCTGCTAGTTTATCTGTAAAAGTTATTATGTTGCCTACCAATCCTGTCCCACTGATGTCCGCAGACTGTAATACTCTCACTGAATACTGTCGCCTGATCAAGCAATGCTACTCTGTTATCAGGTTCAGTTAATTCACACACCATTAATGTTATAACTGGTTCAAGTTTCAACAGTGGTTGTTGTAGTCACTGGGTGGTTTGTCTTTCTAATCCTTCATTAGATTTATTTGAAGAGATAGGCTTAAGGAAAACTCAGGTGTGGTGTAAGAACCAAGAGACAAAAAAAAGAAAGTTCAATGAGTTTGGAAAAAACCTCACTGACATTTATCCATCGACTTCATTACTGTGAAAGTCATAAGTTGTAAAATATGCCTATTTCTCTTGATGTGTAATCTTTTTTCTTTACACGGATATGACAAAACTCAATCATAGCTCTTCTCTTGATCCTCTCTTTTCCCAAATTGTGATCCCTGTTGCAGCATATGATAGGATCTGTGACTTATAAACTTCCAATCCCTTAACTTTTGGGATTTCCCATGGCAGATGCTGAAGAAAACCTATATACGTTTACCACAGGAAAAGATGAGCTGGCATCTTGCCAGTCATATAAGCGAACCTCTCATTCTTGGATTTCAATCCCATACATGGTTTCCAAATAAAAAGTATTGTTTCGAACTGTGAATAAAAAATATTATTTCAGATATTTCTATTTCATACTAAAGCCAGCAGGGACTGCAGGGGTCATCTGAGAAACATTATGTAGCGTGGTGTAACTTTGAAAGATCATTGAAAAATTAAAATTGATATTTCCATTGACTAGATGTAACAAAATGGGACTTATGGGAGAATTGGAACAGTTGGTCAGCTCTCCTCACTCTTGTTCAGAGACAAACAGCTTCTGCCAGAGTTCTTGTTGCTTGTGTCTTCAAGTGTATGTTTTGTTTTTCTGGAGCCTTCAAATGGACTGGAAAATATTAGTGCAGTCATTCAGAAAACCTGGGAGTTGATATTGGAAGGTGGTTCTTCCTATCGCTCTCAGTATACTCCAAGGTGAATGGCAACTGAAATTTACATCTGGAAAGCTTTCAGGAAACACAGGAGTGTTCTGCTGGCTTCCTGCGGTGTGCTCTGCTGGCTTCTTACAGTGTTTCCCTTGTTCTTTTCCGTTAAGTCCCATGCAATTACAGCAAAACAGGGGAGTATTTTATCTTTGTGGTAGCAACCTTTGTGGTAGCAGAGGAGGTTTGAAAACAGTGATGTGTTTTTTGAACCATAAAACCTTTGGATTTTTATTACCTCTTTATTACCTCTTTCAGAGTACTTGGAAATAAAGGCACTGTATAAGTCACTTTTGATTTCCTTGCCTTTTATTTTTCTCATGATCTTGGTCTGTAGATTGATTTTTCTAAGTGCAATGTTATCATTGCAAGAGACTGTAATTCTACCAGAACTTCCCACTTTCTACATACTGAATTATATTTGATATGCATTTTGTGTGTGTTACAGTAAGGAAAACTTGAAAGATTTGTATGAGACTTTCTTATTCTGTTATTATTTTAAAAAGACTTGCCTTTACATGCAGACTGCATGTGTAAAGTGTAAAGTCATACCTCCATCTTAAACCAAATTAGCTTTCAAATGTAGAGGAGCTTGGAGTGTGATAGTTCACTGATCACTGAGCATAGCTTTTTACTTAAATTATCAGTAGGAGAAGAAATGTATCAAAAATGAGGCAATGAGGCAGAACATTCAAATCATTTTGTGTTTGCAGGAATACATAAAATGAAATTGAAAACTGGCTTAGGATCTCTTCATTGAAATCTGCAACTGCCAGTTTTAAAGATGTATTTTTAGCTGACAGTAGGAATTTGAATCTTTTCCTTCATACAGATGAAAGATTTTTTCAGCTCCAACCAGTAATGTTAAAACTTTTTCTGATCAAGGAATATGAGCTGTTGGAGCATTTAAAATGCACCAAGTGTATATGTATGTTTCCTTTCAGAAGTTTAACAGGCCAAGCCTTTGGCGAAGAGTCAGAACAGTTGGAACTTAGCAGACTACACAGCTAATCCAAGTGGGCTGCCAGTTGGCATAAATGACTTCCATATATAAAACTTCATCCAATTTACGTAGAGGTTTTTTTTGGTTTTTCATGGCAGTCTGAGAATTTCCTTGTTTCTCAGGATTTCTTGGGTTTTACTTATTGTATTTATGGTGTGTTATGCCTCTGATCAGAGCATGGCTTAAAAGGTTCCCCTGCTAAAATATCCTCTCACAGACTGAAATTCACATTGGAAGATTTTTCTCTTTACCTAAATTTGGCACTTTTGAAACTGTAATGTTTTGGTTTTCCCCCCTTCTTTTTCTTTCCTTTTTTTTTCATTAAAACCTTTTAGAGGGGACTTAAACTAGCTACTAGAAACAGAACAATTTAGAAAAGGGCGTCTACACGCTAGAACTTACTCAGGAAAAGAAACAGGGCAAAAAGCTTGGGAAATTACAAAATTAAGAGGGAGAAAATTTATATTATTTTTGTTTAATGAATGTGTGATTTGTGGAAAATCTAACTTGCGTGGTATTGCCAAAATTTGGTTAAGAGTTCACAGAGTTCACACTGTAGTGGGCTTTACAAGATCTGTCAAAATGCTGTTTAGTTAATACTGTTAATACTTGGGTAACTATGACATTTAAAATAAAAGAACATGTACTACTAATTTTGAAATACAATTTTAAAGTTCATTGTTTAGCTTTGCAGTAAATGGTATTTGGCAGTTTTTCTGCCAAAACATACTAAATCATTCTTGTATTCAGGTACATAGTTACCATTGCTTGGTCTCAATGTAGGCTTACTGAAATAAAAGGGCCAGTTGCTTGACAGTGGAATTTTTAGGCCCTTCAAAAGTACTAATGAAAAACATTATGGCAAAATAAGAAAAGTAATAGGGAACTTCTAGTTCTGATTACCTCAAGTTTTTCTTAAGGTACTGTATTATGTGGGTATTTCCAAGGGATTCTTATGTGTACCAGGTGGCTATTTAAAAATAGTAGTAAATTGCAGAGTACAATTGTAGTATTACCTCTTCCAGGTGTTTTAGATGTTAAGCTGAAAATTGTATTTTTCACCTGGAGGTATTAAATGATAGCTTTTAACTTGCTGTTTGATAAGCCTGTAGGACTTTTTTCCTGTTAGCCATCTGGGAGTACAGGAATCATGGAATGGTTAAAGATGCTCTCCATATGCAATTTGACATCATGCTGGCCATATTCCAGCTGTAGACTCTTTATTCCTGGCCTTTTAATTTTCTCTGATTAGCTAACAGCACCTTCTGTGGTTCAAGCTATCATGTGGATATTCTGAGTCTTTACTTAGGGTTTCTAATCAAAATTGGATGTGTGTGCTTGTCTGTGAGACAACGCTGGGAAATTTCAGCTTGCCTGCACAATTTCATGAGAATTCCCAGTGCCTCTAATTGATCCATGATGGTCTGTTTTGACTTGAGTCAGTCTGCAAAGCAAGGGCATTGTTTTATCTCTCTGTTTTCCTGCCTACTTTATTTCTCATAACAAAGTTTGAAGCTGTTGCACTGGCAGAATTTTTGGTAGCTGTAATGTTGGTCTCTGGATGACTGAAACCTGTCTTGTGCTGAAATGATTGAATAAACCTTAGTGATTCTTTAAACAAAACTTTTGCATGCCTTACAACATTTTGTGTGCTTTGAATTACAGAGATGTGAGTGGGAGACGTTGTACAATAGACCTTTTCTTTGCTTCTGTATATTTCTTTCTTCTTGCCTCAGAATCTTTGAGAAGCAGCAAAACTGGGAAGGCTGCTTTGATGAAGTGTTCAATGGCCCCTTTTCTAATATTGTAGGATAATGCCTGTTCACAGCAGAAAACATCACTTTTTAAAATCCACATGCATACATACCCCCCATG
>VWZU01001018.1:652513-683510 GCA_013397095.1 Sterrhoptilus dennistouni
TAATAAATACCTGTAAATACCTGTGTAAGTTAAATCCAGATCAAGGGGTGAAAGCCATGAACTCCTCTGTACATTAAGATGCTATGCAAAATGTAACAGTGGGTGTTTTAGAAGCAATTTGAAAACCATTAAAAGCATGCACAAATCCAGGACAATATTACTTTATAAATTCAGAGTTAACTTTGCATGAGGAATATGTAATCCAGGATAATTTCATTTGGCTGTGGATCCTAATTAATGGAGTCAAACTTGCTGACTCCTGTAATTTGTTGAAAGAAAAAAAGAAATTTTTTAAATCAAATTAAATACTACAACTGCTAAAGAAACTTTGCTCAGAAAACAGATGAGGATCGAAAAGCCATGAATGTAAGGTTTTTAAAATTAAAAATAACTAAACACACAGTTTAGGGGCTAAATAGAAATGACTAAAAGAGATCTCATAATAACTGCTTCAAAGAGCTAGACTTAGTTTTTGTAAAGAATCCATTGCAATGTTTTTTAGGCTGCCTGACCCACTACCTTCTCCTTTGCTTACAGGAAGGGCTAGTACCACTGTCCTTCTAAGGGACAAGTCCATAAGAAATACTCAGTGTTTAAGCCTCTGAGAGTGTGGTATTAATGTTTGTCGCCCAAACTTCATATCTCAAATTAGAAAGAATTAAAACTAGAAACTGATGACAGCACTTCAAGTATTCTTTATTAAAATACACTGCTGGCTCTTCTTAGAGGAATATATTAAGGCAAGTTATTCCACGAAAATTATTGTAAACTGTTAGAGACCACAATGGATAATGAATGCTAGGGATGGCTCCAGAGCAAAACTTCATAGACTAGGCAGCCTTTGGAGCAAACACTTAGAAGACCAAAATGCTGACTTTTTGTGAACCAATCTTTTAAAAGTGAAACATTTTTATTACATTTATTCCAGGAATGAAATGCATTTTCTTTAACATTTATCTTTTGTTTCTTGCTTGGTAAACTAATTCAGAGCTAGCAGGCTTCTACACTTGCAAAATGCAGTAGTCTTTGTGAAAGTGTTCTAGACAGTTAATGAAACTGATGAGATCCTATGTGATCTTCCTACTTATAACTTTAATTAGAAGCCTCTAAGAAGTGGGATCTTTTCTTCAAATGCAGTATACATAAATCTTCTCTTTAATTAAAAATAAATTGTAGGGAGAAGATATGAATATGAAAATAAACCACCTCCTCTTTAGCCTAGATTCACAGTGTTTGTGCAACAGATGTGACTCTAGTGTATTGCTATGTACAGATTCAAAGATAATTGAATCCTTCTGTAGTAGCTATTAAAAATGGGTAAATGCTGTATTTCCAGATCAAAACAAAATGGAGAGATATGAAGAATTTTGGAAGAAGTGTGTGAGAAGGGGGGTAGAAGGGAGGAAAACAAGATAAAATTACTTTTTCGTCTTGCTGGAAACATTACTCTTTCTTTGCTCAACTTTAACACAAATATTTTCAGAATATCTCTGCCAATTTTGAATTGAAGCCTGAGAGATAGCATAAAAGCCCTATGCTTGAGGACAAAAGCACTTATTTTCTGCATTTTCTGCAGGAGCAGGCTGTCCCTTTGTGCCAAAAGATGAGCTGATAGGGAAGAAGACCAGCCTGGCTGAACAGTGAGCTTTTGCTGGAACTCTGGGGAAAAAAAGGTTTATGACTTTTGAAAGAAGAGGCAGGCAATTCAGGAACAGTGCAAGTATGTTCTTAAGTCATGTAGAGAGAAACCTAGAAAGGCAAAAACTTAATTGTCCACTACTATAAAAGATTTTAAAAAGTGTTTTTATAAATATGTTAACAACAAAAAGAGGGCCAAGGAGAATCTCGATCCTTTATTAGGTTCAGAGGAGGACTATTGTTATCAAGGATGAGGAAAAGACTGAGGTACGTTATGCCTTCTTTGCCTCACTCTTCAACAGAAAGACCAAAGATCCTCGGGGCAACCAGGCTGTGAGCTGGTAGGCAGGGGCAGGGAGCAGAAGAGACCCCTGAAATCCAGGAAGTCCTGCTGTGCCACTTAGACATTCACAAGTCTATGGGGCCAGATGAATTCATCCAAGGGTACTGAGGGAGCTGGCAGAAGAGCTCATCAAGTCACTCCATCATTTTTCATCAGTCCTGGCTCACTGGGGAGGTCCCAGGTGACTGAAGGTTGGCCAGTGTGACACACATTCACAAGAAGAGCTGGAAGGGGGATCCCAAGAAGTCCAGGCCTGTCAGACTGACCTCAGTGCTGAGGAAAGTTATGCAACATGTCATCTTGAGTGCCCTCATGCAGCACATACAGGACAACTAGGGGATCAGGTCTGGGAAAGGCAGGTCCTGCTTGACCAACCTGATCTCCTTTTATGACCAGGTACCCACCTAGGGAATGAAGGAAAGACTGTGGATGTTTTCTCCTCAGACTGCAGTAAAGCCTTTGATACTGCCTCCTGCACATTCTGGAGCAACTGGCAGCCTGTGGCTTGTACCAGTGAAGCCTTCGCTGGGTAAAATACTGGCTGGCTGGCTGGGCTCAGAGAGTGGTGGTGGATGGAGTTACATACAGTTGTGTCAGTACTGGGGCTGGTTCTGTCTTAATATTTTTATCAATGATTTGGGTGAGGGAATCAAGTGCACCCTCAGTAAGTTCTCAGATGACACTAAGGGTTCAGTAAAAAAAAAAAAGCTGGAAAAATATTTTTTAATAATTGTATTATTAATTATGATTTTTTTTGTTAGTTAGGATAAATAGTGATCACTGTTTTCTCCATATAATCAGACTAATGTATTTTTTCCTCTCATTTTTCTTTTACAAGGAATGGAGAGCAGTGAATTATTCTTGTTTGAGCAAGATGACTTTACCATTATAATGGTTAAACCTCTGGTCCTCTACTAGGAAAGCAAGCTGTAATCAACCACTTAGCTGTTACTGAATTACACTTATCTCCACTTTGCCTGTTTAACTTCCCATAAGCATGCTAAGCACCTCTTTAGAATGCATTGACCTCTGATTATTTCTTGTTTTATGTATCCCTTAGCCCACATTGCAGACGTAAAAAAAAATCCTATTGGTAAACAGTGCAGAATAATAGAGTCTGGCTTTGTTTTATTTATTTTGTATACAGGATGAAATTGTTACATCTTTAGGTCCTCCAAAAATCAGAATTCCAGGCACAAGGATTGAATTTCATGCTGTGAAGTGACACTGATGAAACTTGTTTTTATGTAATGGACCAAATTCTCTGTTGCAGTAAGGTGAAAAATTAAATCATTCAGGCTTTTTTTGCCTGTTTGATTACCAAGTTGCAAAAATTGTAGTTGTGCCATAAGCTGGGGTTTTGAGGTCTTTCTGAATCACAAGATGTTCTGTGTTTGTGGGAGTTGTGCGGTGGAAGCTATACATTTATATACCAATGTTAATAACATTAATGTTTTTCTGAAGTTAAAGCATGACTGGTAAAGCTGGCTTTATGCTTGAGTGAGAGCATTTCACTTTCTTTTCACTGGAGGAATTTTCAGCCTGGCAGCAATAGTATTATAATAACTGCCAGCTGCTCACTTGGCACAAGACTGCCTAGAACCAAGAGGAAGAGCCCAGTGCATTATACGTATAATTTACTTTTCTCTAAGATGAAGGTTTAGGCCTCATAAATATTTTGATCTGGTCTTTGATGGCTTTTGTACACATCAGTCTGAAAATATGCATGTGGAGCATAACTTGCAGATTTTATTTTGGAGTACATTGGAGTAATTCCCACCAATAGGGAAGAGATAGGAAGAGAAATTATTGTGGGAGATTCTTTTGTGAGTGGGTGGTCAAGAACGAAGGAAAACCTGTAACATGAAGCAGATGGACCTCCCTTATTTTATGCCATGTATTGGGTAGGGTATGCAGGATTATTATCTCCCTAAATATTGGTTAGATTTGAACTGGTCTTCACATCAAAAAAATAAAGCTCTAGACGTTATTTGAGGTAGAAACTCTGGAATGGAAACGAGATCTTTTTATATATATCCTCAACTCTGTGCTTGCCCACCACTGTCAGGACAATGACACAGCAGAAATTAGGTCTGGAAGAGTAAACAAAAGCAATCATTCTGCCTTTCTCTACATATAAACCCACACAGCTGCAAGCCGCAGAGCATTTCTTACTCACAATGCCACTTTTCTCTTGGGTGTTTAAAATTGGGTTAAAAAACTACAGTATACCAAAGGCAAAACCAGGGAAGACTACGATCCTTTTAACATCTTTATTTCTAAATAATTTCATCATATCTGGAAACAGACCATACAGTGCTAGGAAGGCATGGTGATCTCTGGTGGTCTCATTTTGAGAGAGAAATTTTGCTCTGTTCTTGTAGTGGGCTTGACCATAAGTTTCTCATGAACGGGCATTGAGACACCCAAGAAGGGTAGTACCCGTAGGTGTTATCTGCATCCCTAGGATGCAAGCTTCTTGCATCTCCACATTTAATTTCTTACAGTGGACAATCTCCAGTGAAATTACAGATAACTGGAATTCAGGTCATTTCACCTGTATCCATGAGGGAAGGGGAAAATTCTCCTTGATGTGAAGACATCCTGGGGCATGCATGGGAGTATAACATGGGAAATTCTGAGCTCTAAAGGAGTATGTGATTTGAAGATATGGCTTAATTTGCTTTATGGTTCTTTACTTAAAATACATAGTAATGCCTTCTTTCTTGGCAGGATTCCTCTGTTTTAGATTCTTTATAGAAGGAGCTGTCTTATTCATAGTCTCATGCTCCAGTCAACTAATGAACTTCTGATCTCAGCTGCTGGTGTAATGTAAGCGAATGCTACTTAACTATAATGAACCACTGCTTTAGTGATACTTTTTTATGAGATTTGTGTCAAGCCTGATGTATTTCAAATGAATGTGGAAGCAATATTCTGATTGAAAGCAACTGCAAAAACCAACTTACTATGTAAATTCCACACTTTCTGCTGGGAATTCCCAGCAGAACTAGTGGTTGCAGTTCACTCTAAATCCTGTTTGAGATGTGGACAAGACAATAAAGAAATGAAAAGAATGGAAGAAGGATAGACAGATAATACAACTTAGAAGTCTCCCATGCAGAATCTCAGCAGTAACTGTAAGGAAGATGTGACTGACTGACTCCTCTTTCCTTCCCCTGTTTTTGTTGTAGTACTGGGACAATGGTATATCCGTGTTTCTGCCTTCTTCCTGCCACATATGCACAACACCTGTGGTTCATGAGAATCTGGGAGGAGGTGGTTCTTTCTCTTTCTCTTTATGCTTTTCATACTACTTATTCTCCCTCCCATTCCTTCTGAGGGTACAGGGCAATGAAAGAAGGAATGTAACCAGATTTATGCTTTTTCTTTCTTGTACAGCTGTATGTGTCGTGGGATATTACAATTGGGTCTGTTTCTACTGCCCTTCAACTAAAGTTCCATCATATTTTTTGGTTCCTGGTCTTCTCTGACAGAATGATAATAACATTCATATGATCTGTTTCTGCTTCAGCTACTTACAGATTGTGAATGGCAGTAGGGCTGACCACCTGCAGTTTGTTTTTGGAGTTACTGCCTCAATTGCTTTGAGGAATAGAAGAAGAAACTGGCTTCTCTACAGGTTAAGGGTGGGAGGAGGACTTCTTTCTGCAGTGGCACCAGACAGTGAAACACTCTTTTTTCATGGATGCTCTTTTCCTCACAAGCTTTCAGTTCCCTGTGCAAAATAAGTGTCGTTACAGCAAATACCATCCACCAAATTTATCCGGACTTGTCTCAGCAGAAGTAGCAAAATTGAGAGTGGAATTTTGATTCTATTAAGAAGTCAGTTCAGATGACAGAATAACAACACTAAGGAGTCCCCAAAGTATGTGCTTCTGTGGGACTATGTTGTCCCATTTGATTTGACTGTTTACTAAATGATCACTGGCCAAGCTTCCTCATCAAAACCCAAACTGATACAAACAATATCGGGTAAAGTTAGATCTAAATGGTAGTTGAAATTCTTAAATTGTAAAATTTAAGAGTGATCTGCTTTTGTTTGTTTATTTATCTAGGTTTTATGTCTTTCTCATTTGTGGGGGTTGTATTGTTCTAAGATGAGCCCTACTGGATGAGGTAGAGTTTTAAGTGTTGCACACTGATGCCTCCCAATGACCAATGTAAAGCAGCACACGATGCATATTTGTAAAACTCTTCACCTTCCCCTACTTGTAATACCATCCTTATATCACCTTTTAAAGTAACTGTTAAGCATCTCACATACCAGCCATCAAGTATCTTTGTGTTTAATTCCTGTTTAATGTTGGGCTATGATTGCATATTACCAAGCAAAGGGAGGATAGATGCGTCACTTTGAAATGCACGTTCATTGTGCTTTTGTATTTTTAACACAATAGTCAGAATTCCATAGAAGCTAAAATAGAAATTGGTGTACTCCTAATCTTTAAAAAGTAATATTAATAAAAAATCGAAGTAGAACTATCAATGTAAGTAGAATTCTATCTACTGTCTTTTGGTGTCAAACGAAATATTTTGCAATCTAAAGGGCTGGTTGTATTATTTAAAGAATGTCTTCTCATTTTGAGTATTTTCATGCTTTTAAAGCCAGCATTCTCTGCATCTTCCTATCTCGTACTTGTCTTTTTCTTGTCATAACTGTATTTAAATAAGACTACCATAAAGCAGCTCATTTGTGAAAACTGAATTTTTTTAAAAAAAGAATCTATTTTAAGGAACAACCTGAAAACCCAGCAAATTGACATCACCTTTCAGAGACAGTGCTTGCTTCAAGGTCAGACCATTTATCTTTCCCCCAAACTACATAATTTAAAATGGTGTTTTTAGCATAGAATTTGTCGGCTAATATCAGTTCTTTTCTGTATGTTTATATTGATAGAATGTAATGAGATTGCATACATTCTGATGAATAATGGCTGCCTTCTAAACTTGCCACCTACCTACAGCGACTCTTATGAATATTTGATGATAATAAGTAGTAGGAACTTCACTATGTTGTTTTCATGCACTTAAACCCAACGCAGGCACAGGAGTACCTTTTGTTCTGCTTTTTTGCTTGGAGTAAGCAGTATGATATTTATAGTCATATTAAATATTATATGTGTCTAACACGTTCTTAATACTAGGAGTTCTGTTTAAATCATCATTCTGTTGTTTTGGGAGGAAAAGGTTGTAAGATGGAAGACAATTTTTAACATTTAAAGTTGTATCTTAAGGTGAGGTAGGGTCCACTGGTCAGTCTTACATTTCCATGAATTAGCAGTTGAGAAAAAGGAAAAAATACAGTGAGCTATACTCACCATTTTGAAGGTGCAGACATGTTGTACAATGTGTCTCTAATTAGTGTCTGTAGGTCAACGGTTTTGTAGACCTCAGTATAATGTCTTTGGTTTATCCACTATCACCTATAGGCAGTAATTTTGTGTTGTAATGCAAATTAGGCAAAATCTGTCAGCAACAGGCAGCACCTTTTATTGTCTCTTCATCTAGTTTGTTTTTTTGTAAAATAAAAAAGATGTTTTCTTTTGATGTGTAATAGAAGGTCTTCACCTTGTATGCTCTTTCAAGGTATTGGTGTGAAGCTGGTATTGAAAACTGCATTTATGATTTAATTGTGTTCAACTGAGATTCTTGATTGTGATTCTCTTATTTGCACATTTGAAAACTTAGTGCTTTCAGTATCCAACTTGCTTTACCAACTATGTTTGAAACAGTTTCTGTGTTTTGTTTAATGACATATTTTTCCTTCTGAGACATGTAAACCCTGTTATGCAGCTATTTTTTCCTTACTTAAGTGGTGAGGACAACAGCAACAGCTCTGACATTGATAGGTAGATGGTTCATTTATTTAAAATAATCTAGCATAATAGTTACTAGATTTTTTTTCAGTAGTTCTTGAATATTGAAAGTGTAAAATCCATAATTTTATTAATGCTCATAGGAGCATTGGTATAGAGCAGTTTTGTTGAAAAGCAGTGCTTTACAGAATTTGTTTTTCTTTCAGGAAATCAGTTTCCTCCTGTTGCAGCTCAGGATCTTCAGTTTGTTCTGAAGGCTGGATACCTGGAAAAGCGTAGAAAAGGTAAATCTAGCTATCTTTGTGAAAGCTAGTGCATATTTAATGTCTAGGAAGTCTGTATGTATGTATTTGATGTTATACACATGAAAAACTTCATACAGGAGTGATAAAATGAGAAGAAGCTGAAACATTGAAGCATTATTGTGCAAAAGAAGCATAGCGCATAATTGCTCCTATAGTATAGAAAGAAAATCCTATTCTTTATTGACTAACAAAATCATGCTGTGAAATCCAGTCAGCCGTAATTCAGAGACTTTCAGATATTTTTGAAGAAAACATTAGGAACGTATGTACAAGTACCATATGTTGACTTCATGTTTCAGTGAGCATCAAGATTTATTTTCCTTCAAGGGGGCAAATATTGATCTCAGCTTTGGTTCAGTCAATATTTACCTTGATTCAATAAATCTTATATTGTCACTTTAATACCCACTTAATGCTGCGATAACTCTAGGAAATATTTAGGAAGTTGTTCGTTGTTTCCTTATATTTAATGTTACACATGACTTCCCTCTTTATGTGATTTCAAATTTCTATTTGTTTTCTTACCACCAATTTTTATTTCTAATTTCTTCCTCGGTGCCATACATTTCCTTAGTTTCCTTTCCTTAGTGTCTTTTTCCAGGCTCCTCCTCCCTCTTACCTCATCCTTGAAAAGAAGCACATTTTTGTTCAATAATGGCATAAACTGATAAAACAAGTTGTATTAATTTCAGACCACAGTTTTCTTGGCTTTGAATGGCAGAAGCGTTGGTGTGCCATCAGCAAGACAGTCTTCTACTACTACGGAAGCGACAAAGGTACTTGTAACAAATATGAAAGCAATGATGTTTTAATGCAGAAAAGAATATGAAAATTTCTTAGGAGTTGGAAACTCCAAATCAAAAGAATCAAAGGTAATTTTATGAAATAGAATGAAACTTTCTTTTAAAAGTTCATTTCTTTTAAACAATTCTTGGACAGTGCTGTGAATTTGTAAAGTGTGTAAATATTTGTCAGAACCTGTCAGTGTTTTCTAAAGCAGGGAAACTGAGGAAAAAAAAATAAGTTTCTTTTAAAGCTATTTTGCTAATAACAGCTGGCTGTTCTGTTTGATAGTATGCTGGTACTCAACTGTTTTACTATCTAGAAAATGTTCTTTCTCTCCAAATAGGATGTTAATTTGAAAACATCCTCTAGTAATTATACCTTCTGAGTTCCTTAGAGATGGTTCTATCCAGGAAAATATTAATCTAAAAGCTGCATAGTGGAGTTCGTTCTTTCTTTTTAAATAGTTTATATTCTGGAAAAGCTAGGAATTAAGTAATGCGTTTAACTAAAGCCAGCCATGGAAACTAAAGCAAACATCTGAAGATGTTTTTTAACTTTAAATGGCCAGTTTGGAAAGAATCTGGCATAAATTTTGTAATATTACTTTGAATTTTTAAAATTTAAAGTAAAATAAAACATATTTAAATTGTGTGCTATGTGCATTTGATGTTTAAGGGTAAACTAAATGATATATAAGTATATCTGAGTAAATTTTAAAAGTACAGTGATTGCTTCCCCTCTCTAACCTCCCCCCTAACCTCCAGAAAAAATTCCAGGGCAAACTTTCTATTGAATTTTTTTTTCTTATTGTTGGTGTTTTATTTTTGAGATTGCTGCAGATAGTTATTGTGTGGTTTTTTTTGAATTCAAAGACTAGTATAATTTGCTCCAGTTTGTTTCATTCCTTGGTATACTGACTCATTTAAACTCATCCTCTCTTTAAGAGCACAAGAAATAAGGAATCTAATTGGAAGTCCAGTTTTCACAAGTGCTAGTTTCCCATCAGGTCCTGTTTTCAGAATTTTGCTAGCATATCTCCTAAATGTTCCCTTTTCTTTTATACTCTTTCCTTGGGATTTACAAGTTGATCAAGCCTCACAATCATGAACAATCTTTATTCAAAAATTTTGAGGAGATGTGGCATAATACTGATTTGGATTACAACAGTAATGATACTGGTTGACTTCTTTCTCTGGAAAATGATCATGCGCTGTTTATTTTTATATATATATATACACACACATTGCCTAGTATTTTCAAAATGGCAATTTTTTTTCAGAATGTATGGCTGGTTCATAAAGATTGTTCTTGCTTAAAAAATCTTTGTATTTTTGTCTGCAATTTTTTTAGGAAAAATAAGGTTTGATTTTTTTTCTTTTAAATTCTTTTCCTTGTGGCTATGCTGATGATTATTTATGCTTCCTAGCATACAGTCTTTGTGTTAAGGCAGGCATGTTGCCCACCTGGTCTTTGTCCTTTTTTTTTTTTCTTTTTTTTCCGTCTTTTACAACAACCTGATTGTCAAGTCTGTGTTGCAATTTTTAATACATGCATTTACGTGGAAATACATTCCGTAGCACTCAGAAGGTTAGTGTCATATTAGGAATTGACTGATATTTTGTAGGATTTCTTTTGTTTATGAATCTATAGACTTTTTTTGAGGAGGAGTTAAATAATTTTCAGCTTTTATAGGCTGCAGATTATTCAGGGAAGGTCCTCCTAACCATAACCTAATGATGTGGGAGGGGCACATGGTCCATTGGAACTGTATTGAATCATAGAATCATTTAGGTTGGAAAAGACCTGTGGGATCATCAAGTCCAGCCGTTAATGCAGCACTGACAAGCCCACCACTAAACCCTGTCCTAAGTGCCACGTTTACATGTGTAGTAAATACCTCCAGGGGTGGTGACTCCACCTCTTCCCTGCGCAGCCTGTTCCAACACTTGACAACGCTTTAAGTGGAAAAAAAAAAAAAAAGTCTTAATATCTAATCTAAGCCTTCCTTGGAGCAACTTGAGGCTATTTCTTCTTGTTCTATCACTTGTTACTTGGAAAAAGAGACTGACCCCTGCCTCCTTACGACTTCCTTTCACATAGTTGTGGAGAGTGTGGCACAGATGGACTCTAAATGGAATGGAGGAAGCAAATAAATCACATGCATGAAATTCTGCCCTACCTCCATTGGATTGGCGCTTGTAGTGCAGATAAAGTAGTTAAGCATGGTGTAGTGACTTAATTTTATAATATGGGATGACTAAGTCACTCCTGAAGTTGCCTTTGAATAAAAAAACGTTTTTTTCTAGACTGCTCAGAGGTACTTTCTTCAGGCCTGTGATGCCGTTGTGTGTAGAAGTGCCTGTTCCAGTGCAGAGGCAACTCACTGTCATTGTGCAGAAACTGGACACCAGCCATGGCAGGCTAGTATGCTGTTAAAAGTGAGCTGTCATCTTAATGCTTGTGAACGTAGGTGCTGCAGTTTATCACGCTGTTCAGCTGCAGATTGTCAGCATGGATGAGGTGTGCGATGAGGCAATCCTGAGCAGGTCTGGCATTTACTCACTGCAGCTGTTTTCACTCCCACTCTTGTGGCCAGCAGTGGTACCTGCTGTAGTACGTTGCTGTGCTGGGGGCCGCCTTCTTTTACTGTGACCCTTCATGCTGTACCAGAGAGCTTGGACCATGTAGAAATTCAGAGTGTGTTCTTACCAACTGTAACTATAGAACAGCACTGAAGTGTGGCTTTGTGCAAATTGTGGACCTGGTTTCAAAGTGATGAGTATTCCACACATACTCAGTCCTGCTGCCTGCGTCACTTTAAATGGGTGATGGGCTGCTACTGCCTCTGTGTTGAGGGATGTAATGCTGAGAGGCAACAGGGATTTCTGCATCCATATTGGCTTGTTTTGAATTGTGTCTGCTTTTAAAAGCAGACCATAGGTGAATAATCTGTGAAAGTTATTTTGTGTCTGCTGTGATGTGTCTTTTGTCGACTAAGTTTAATTTTCAAATTTAAGTGTCAGTAGAAATGTAACTGAGTGGTAAACATGAAGCTACAGGATGCCTTTTTATTATTTGTGTGGATTTGTTGTTTCCAAAACAGTTTTAGTTCTTCTAACTTTCTTCTTTTTGCATTGGGAAAGCAAGAATTGTAGAAGTGTATAAAGCTCACAAACACGTAAGGAAGAGTTTCAGAATCATTTACTTTAAGCTGAATGATGAAAAATGTGAGGCCTAGCCCAGAAGTATATAGTGCAAGATAAAGTCTGTGAAATGTAATAAATGGCTGTGTGTTTGTGTATGTGTTCACCTAAACGACTCCAAGCATCTCTTCAACAGTTGTGATGCCTTCAGGCCAGTGTATGTCTTGTTTCTGTTTTCTCTTCTGTTTTTTCCTACATTTGGTGTAGCATTGGGTAATGAAACAATGTAATTTATGCCTGCAGTATACACAGGTCTAAGTGAATCACCTACATTTTTTCTTTTGATCAATGGAGTAGATGGAGGAACAAAATTTAAATGTTTGAGCTAATCACATCAGAAATAGGTATTGCAGGAAGCACATGTGTATTTATGCCTGTGCTGTAGTATCAGTTGCCAGCATGTGGCCCGCAACATTGCTGTTGTGGAGTGTATTCAAATGTCAGAGCTGGGTGGGATTTTGAGAAGCTTGCCTGGTGCTCCTTTTCATAGTCTTTCCTTCCATAAATCTTCTACAGTCTTCTCTTTTCTTTCCTTCCATGCAGTTGCACCCTGAACTGAGTACCTGGGTTCCCTATCATTTTTCTGTATGATCTCTGGCTGTTCCTGTGTCCTCAGACACTGAGATGGTATGGATAACCTTTCAGACCTCAAAGTGCATGTGAATAAGGAAAGTTAATTTGTTGCTTTATAAATGATTGAATTAATGGCTTCATTATTTCTTTCTCACTAGGCCACAATGTTATATGCCCTTCTGTCTCAGCAAACTGGAGAGATCAGCTAAATGTTTAGCAAGACAGTAATTGATAACATTATGGTAATTTTTCCTCTGCTAATGGGCACTAAAAATTTATTTTCATTTTTATAACTTGAAAATGGTATCTGCCTGCCTGCCAGTAATATGATGTTAAAGAGGGGTATAATTCAGAGGCTTTTAGAAAAGTCTGAGTTTATTTTTTTTTTCAATTTCCTTAGTTTAAACATGGACATGATAGTTTTGGATTTTTCTGAATAATAGGATAGTCATGACCAGGCCAGTGGTGAACTACTTATATTTGGGCAGAAAAGGGAATTGTGCATGCTCAACAGGACTTTGTTGTAGCAGGGTGATGGCAATCAAAGGCATCTATCTAATGTATACTGGATCTTCTGCTGTGAGACTGTTATATTCAGACCTTGAGAGTCACACTTGCTGTTAATAATGTATTATTTTAAAAATAACTACTGGGTATAAGCAAACTGAATATAAACAATTCAGTGCTCTATATCACGGCCTCCATTTCTTAATTATTTTACAATTTCAATTTCTCAGAGGCTAGATTAAAGGAAAGAAGAAGAAAAAAAGTTGATTACATTTCAGATCTGCTGTCTAAAAGGGAAGAACTTCTGTGTGTGCATTTGGAAAAGACTGTTCCAATAGCTGGAAAAGGAATTACCATTTTGGAGATACTTACACTGTACTATTTTTAGATAGCAGACATCCTGCACATGGAAAAGTATGTGAAACTACATTTAGCATGAAGCCATGTAAACTGTAAAATCTTATAGGCTCCGAATTTCAAGATGTAGAGAGTTAAATTATAGATTCTAATAGTACCTATAAATACTTTATCACTCTCTGAAATTTTTCTGTTTGCCTTTGTTTCTTATGTCTTTCTCTGTAACTTCTTTCCTTCCTACTATCCGAGTCCTCTGTTCTTCAGAATGCACTAATTCTTTTTACATGTGCTAATAATATGAGCACATCGCCTTAGGCCTCAAATTTACAACCCAGTAATTTCAAGATCTCATTGAAGCTTTACCCTTCTTTGTTTTAAATGTTCCCATGGACTTAGTTACACAAGGTTACTTCAAAACGCTTTTTCTCTGCTTCCCTTGAGACCTCTTTACCCAATGTAATATTGGCCCTGTTTCTATTAACAACATTTAACTGTTTTTAGGATGAATGAAGTGTATATGTAAGAGAAATGTTTAAAGACTTTCAAATTTTATTCAGATCTGATTTTTTTTTTAATGTTAAACTTAGCCCTCCATATTTTTTTCTCTTAAATTTCTGTGTCCTAGCTTTGGTGGTAGGTTGTTTTATTCCCCCCCCCCCNGTGACTCTCCCCTCTGCTATACTACTTTTTTATGACTTTAAATTCCTGTTGCAAAATGATCTACATACACCCAGATTTATTTTTCTGTTCTCTGCCTGACATGGGAAGAAGGGGAGAGGGGAGGATGAGCAGATGAGAGCAAAGGACAGCTTATGCTGAAATGAGATTTGGCTTCATTGTGGAACAACTTATGCTTGATGATGTTCACAATCCTTTTTATTTTTACAAGACTGATATTACACTTTTTGCATTTCTGTTTTATGTTTTTCTGGGACCACTTAAGGGTTTCCTGTCGCTGAATTGAAAAGCTTTATCTTGAGAAAATAACAGACAGCAAAAATGTTACTGTTCTTCAGAGAAGTCTGTTCCATCAGCATATATCTCCCTAGTTCTTCCTAAATATGGTGCTGTATTCCTGCCTAAGCAGAACTCTGGATCTGATTTGGGGGTTCAAAATGAAAGTTAAATATCTGTAATGTAAATGTGCTTCTTGAAGCTCCTGTTGACTCCCGCTATAAAAACTAACAGTATCTAATTTTAAGTCTCCAAGTAAAACCTTTAAGTCTTTAAAGGTTTTAAATATCAGAAACTGTTTAATTCTCCCTAAAGCACAGTCTCCAGAAAATATTTCTGATATAAACAATTTAACTCGCGATGTGTAAGTTCACAGGAATTCTGTGGCCCTAATTTCACAGGGCATCTTGAAACCAAAACCCCAGGTCTGTCCAAACCCATTTAAGCTGCAAGCCTGTGCCAGTCAGTGAAGTCGCGGTGATTGTTGGGTCTGACGATCCCAGGAAGGCTCTGCCTTCAAGCCTGACTGCTCTGCCTGGCCAAGCAGCTACTGTGGGTCATGGTTTGCTCCGTGGTGATCAGGCAATTGGGTTGGTCTCCATTATTTGTCACCATCAGAGCAGGCAGCTGAGCTCTAGCTGACCTGTGTTCTGCCGTTCTGTATTTGAGGAGCCATTTCTCAGGACATACTGGATCTTATCTCTTGCTTGCTGCCACAGCGACTGCGAATCCACACTGAGTCTTTCAACTTTAACAGGTTCTGAGTCAGGGCTGTGAAGTACCTCATTGTCTTAGAATTTCCTCATTTGCACCACACTTGGCTTTATTCAGAGGTTACTGCTAAGACAATTGGAAGTAAAAGTAGCAATGCTAAGTCTAGTCTATTGCTATAATGGCCATTGAAAGACTATAATAGTGAAGGATGAATATAAATATATTTGGTGGTGCATACACAGCTAATTTTCATTAGCACTGAAATAGTGTGTTCAGAGAGATAAGACAAAACCAGTATAAACAGAAAAACAATCAAATAGGATATGGATGCCATGCACTATACCCTTCCAAAGTACAGCGTCTTTGTGGTTTAACTGCAATGCTCTTTGAAAGAACAGTGCAAAGATCATTCGAGATTAGCTCTGTAAAAGTATATTACCATAAAAGGGATCATCCATGTCACAGAGAAGCAGTCTCAGAAATAATCCAAGAGAGTAAATTTGAATACTTGCCTCATTTTTATCTTGACAAAATGTTTTTACCTTTTGAACCTGGTGTTTGTTTATTCTGCCTGCATGCTCCTATCTTCTAGGGTTTTGATAAACCTCCAGCATGGGAGAGTGAGAAATTAATGTGTTTCACTTCATCTTCTCCCTGAGGTCACAAGTGAGGGAACAATAACAGTCCTAGGCAGAAATGAATTTCATTAAAAGGAACCTAGTTAACCTATTGCAAGTTATTATTTCCAATACCTACCTTGGTGTGATTTCATGAATTTTGCATGTATGTGCTGTTTGAAATAGGGATGGAGGATTGAGCAAATATAAAATATTAGTGCTATATTTTTAGTACTTATTTAAGATAGAAGAAAACTTACTGTAGGGGAAGGGACTAGAAATGAAAATAGAATAGTGCCGTGGATTTTCTCATATGTTTGTGTTATTGGGTATTTGCTTGCCCTGGGTGAGAGTTCATAAAAAGGTGGAAGGACAGAGAATGTGTGTCTATGTACATATAAGATTACTAGAAAGAGAATTTGATTGGTGACTGCTCCTTTGTGCATTCATATTCACATATGTTGTGTTAGCCAATTTTTACCCTCTCATAAGTGGAAACTGATTTTCTTTCCTATTATATTTCCAGAAATATGACACAAATTTGTTGAAAATTATATTTTCCTATTTTATCTACTGTAGAAATTTTCTCCTTTTGTTGACAGGCGTAAGCAATGAATGCTCAGTTTGCGCCTAAGTTTGATTCAGCAATACTTAAAGTAGTTTTGCTGCTGTTCCTGGTGCTTATTGTTAATTAATGCTTTTCTCTTCTGTGTAAAAAACCCCACACACTAAGTGGCATTTTTTGATATGCAACTGCACTTTGTTCTTTTTTGCCTGCGCAAAATGTAAACTGTGATGCCAGTCTCCACTTGAATGCAGCACTGTGATCTGCAGAAATTGCAAAACTTAATGACTTTTACATTTTTGATTTGTTTTTAATATTTGCCAAAATATGCCAGGGCACATAAAATCTGATGTTGATTTTGGTTTGAAGGGCTCAAAAGGAGTGCACAACATGCAGTGTATTTAAAATCAGATCTGTTGTAAGTGATACTTTTATAAACCAGAACCTTTGAAAAATAGAATTGTCTTAAAAAACCCCACATGGCTGTACCTAATAAACTGTGGTAGGGCTCAGTACTTTTATTAGCTAATTAAACATTTGCTGTTTTGAGAGATGCTTTTGGAGTGAATACAGATGCACACACCTGAATTTATAACAAAATTCATTCTGTATTTTTGCCATGTTGAAAGGAGGCACATCTGGGAGTGGGTGGGAGAATGTGAAAAGCAGCTTTTCCAATTTCTTAAAAAGAAGCTTGAAGTTTATTTTTTGAGTGAAGTGGTTACTTTAGGAGGGAGCTCAGCAAGTTCTGAGCTAGACAGGTTTTTCAGTTGTTTTACTGAACCTGAAAGAGACACTGATTTATAGGAAACGTGTCTTGCAAGTTCCAGTTCTTGGCTTTCCCTAGATACAAGTGTCATAACATGCACTTCTTACTAAATAAGACCACCATCTGCAAACATCCCCCTGTGGAATTCCTTAGGCATCCTACCGAAGAATGTACTTCTGGGTACATTGTCCCTTAAAATAAAGCTTTATCTCCAGAAGTATCACTTAATCATTTTGCTAAAAACCTCCCTGTTCTTTGTAAAATTCATGAAATAGAAAACAAAATCTGAATAAACGATAACCTGCTGAGCCACTTACATTCACTGTTGTAAATGAAGCTCTAACTTTGTTTTTTATCTCCAACAGACAAACAACAGAAAGGTGAATTTGCCTTAGAGGGCTACACCATTAGAATGAATAATAGCCTTCGGAAGGATGCAAAGAAAGATTGTTGTTTTGAAATCTCTGCTCCAGATAAGCGCATTTATCAGGTTGGACTTTTGTATGTTGACTTGAAATTTAATTGACAAAGCTGTTACAGTTCTAGTTACTGAATTAACATTTCAATGAAACAACTGTCACTGATATCTTAATGAAAAAAGGAAACCCTTACTTGCTTATATTGTATATTCATATATTAGTAAAAAAAAATCTGATTAAACGTATGTATGTACATGTTCAAATACTATCTTTTTGATCAAGAGCAAGGAAATCTATCATCTTTATCTATTGGTCATTTCAATATTAGCATTTTAATATCTATTGTATTGTGTGTCCGTGTGACTGCTTGGATGAATTAAATAGTAAAAAAAAGTTAAAATATGTATCAGTGTTAAATACATATTGTATTGGTCATGGCTTTTCAAGGAAAACCTACAAAAAGGCACATATCAGCTGTGCAATTCAGAGATCTATCAGCCAGACATCAATATGGAATGTAAGTTTAATAAGTTTTAAATATCTGAGATTGCGGTTGAAAGCCAGTTAATTAAGCTGTCAGGTAGTGTGTTGGAGTCTGACAAGAACATTTTTAAGAAAACTGTACCCAGCAGTCTAAAGAAATTCATGGGTGTCTTCTAATTGTCAAGGGCAAATTTTGTTCATCAGTTCTGGCTTTGACATTGATGAAGAGAAGCAGCTTTTTTCTGCACAGCTGCCAGCTGCTGATCAGAGTTTCAAATCCATCATCCTCTCCTTCAATTACGTAAATTTGTCAAAATTAGCTGTACATTATAAGAAGCATCCTTGCAAGAAAAGTACCAGAAGACATGAAAAGAATTGCTAATGGTTTCTTGAGGAAGTGATGAGAATGTTACATTCCCTCTTTTTTTATTGCTAATGAAATTTTAGTTGCGTTTTTGTCATTACTGCTAGTAGTTATTAATAAACATTTAATAGTTTACAGCTGCCACTCCCAAAGAAGCAGAAGAATGGGTACAGCAAGTCCAATTTGTAATTCAAGGTAAGCTAACCAGTACAGGAGTTGCCTTTATTGCCAGTATTGCTTAGTGACGGTAGCTCTGTCCATTTACTTATCTGTCATGTTATTGCACATAGGATTCCCACATGTCCAAGTTTTGAGTAGCAAGTCCTTGTTTTCAGCTGTGTTACAGCTTTTATATGACTCTTCTCTTTTTTCAAGATTTTTGCTTTTCTCCCAGGATACTATTTAGCTTGAAAGCTCTCCCTTATGCAAGCTCCTTCATATAAACTCTCTCTTATCCCTTGAAAAGTGTAAAAAAATAAGCAGAATGTACTGGATGGAGCAGGTCATGGGAAAATCGTTTTCATTTTGCATAAATTTCTGCTTAGGCATTCTTTTCTACTAAATGTTAACTTTTTAAACCGCTGTTACACAGATACGGGATCTAATACTATTCCTGAGGAGGAGGAAGAGGAATATGATGATGTTGGACAAGCGAACAGTGACCCGTCAGATGATAGCATTTATGAAGAAGTTAAAGGTATTGTTGAATTCTTTCTGACTGTGTGACTTGTGATAATTTTGTCTTCTCTGCTTCTAGTTTGATAACTCTGAGTGGTTTAAAGGAAGTGAGTAAAGTAGCATGATGAATAAGATACTTTTAGATTTCAGATTTTGCTATGACATTGAAAGAAGGATGTCTTCAGTTCTGAGTGAGAACAGTTTTCTTTAGCAGGGGTATCAAAATAGCCCAGAATGTGTAAAAGCAAACTCAGGACACTTTCAGCTCATTGATATTTTCTGGTATGCAATTTTTTTAAAATTAAAATATTGAAAATCTTACAGCTTTCTCCAACAACATGCCCATTATTTATTTGTTTATTTATTTAGGCATTTGTATTAAGCAAAATTTCTCTATCATTCCAAATGTTACCAGCTTCTGCCTAATACATGGTATTATAATCCTGCAAGAAAGCAGTGTGTTTGAAAAGACTCTGGGAATGAACTGCAAGGAATGCAGCATGAGTATTGACACTGTTCTGTTTCATGTTTTCCAGCATGGCTATGATTATCTAGAAACATTTTACTGTGGTCTTTCCAGTGTGGTTGAATGATTATGACTCTAAATGTCCAGCTGTATCTCTCAGATGGCGAAACAAAAGTGAAAGAGCTGGGCAAAAGCTCTTGATTATAGACATTCAAGCACTAGGAGAAAGGTGGCTGTTCTTTATTAAATTTTAAGAAGCTATGAAAAAACTCAATTTTTCAGTTATTAGTTAACAAATGATACTTTGAAGTGATATGAAAATTAATAATCACTTTGTATGAAACAGAGTTCTATACCCCTTGCTGTTTGGAGCAGTTCAATTATCAGCAATAATTTGAGAGGAAAAATCAGTTCTGTCATGTGATGCTGAGCAACTTTCTGTATCTATTAGGTAAAATTTCCTGACCACTGGAAACAAGAACATTTTACACTTTGTCTTGATTTTCAATTTAAGGTCATGTCAGTGAATAAAGGACAAAAAACAAGTGTCTCATGAAAATGAATATAATAAAGTTATAAGATATAAAATTATATATATATATCTTTAGGAGCTGGTTTTTTTTTTTTTGGTTGTTCCATGTCTTCAAATTGTACTTAGATTACTTCAACACAGAATGCATGTTCTGCTGAAATGACATGCAGTGTGTCGTGCATGCTAAAAAACTCTATGCAGTGAATATAAAAACCACATTACTGGATATAATCTTATAGCTACAAGATACAGCCAAACCTTATTACAGTGCTTTGTGGATGCTGAGGTTCTAACAGAAAGCTTGCTTATGCTTTTGTTAAAGAAGCTCTACATATATCCTGGGATAAATTACTCTTTTTTTGAGCTTCACTTACCTTACCTGTTCATTTGAAGGTCAGATAGGAAATAGATCTGGAGTAGTAATACGTAAAATACTGGGAGTTGGGCATTGGTTAATACAGACTTTGAGTTCTTTACTTTGAGCTCTGTCTGCAGCGAATTGCTGCCTTGGTGTGATTCTGTAGGAATTTAGAGTGTTTTCACTTACATCCCATTTTTATGATAGTTTTCTGGGAGCTGCTATCTCCTAATGTGGCCAATAAACCTGAAATGTAACATCACAAAGAAGAGGTCATTGAAGAAATTTTGTTTCAGTTTTTAGTTAAATTAATTTATTTCCCCGTGATCTTGGAATGTGCTTCATTTTCATGTTATCAAGTAGAGATTATCTTCCTTTATCTCATGTTTTTTCCATCTCGTCTGTTTGAATTGTGAACTTCTCAGGAAAGACCATTTTACCTTTTACAGTGGAGCTTTTAGTTTTGACTCTGATGTGTTGACATAATTAAGTACAAATAAAGCATAAATTAACAGTAGGTTTTAGGTGATTATTTGTTCCTTTTATCTTCCATCCATGTGCTTTAATAGTCATATGCTTAAATGGAATTACAAACTTGTGGCTCTGAGGCCTCAGAGCAGTCCTTTTCTTCTTAATCCATATCATATTGAAGCGTGTTAGATGAAATGCTGGTTGATAAACCTCACATGTGTAGGCCTTACTTGTTTCTTGTATAGCTGTTCATCTAAACTTGATGGTGAAAGAGTACACTCCAGTTTGGTCTTGTCTCCTTTAATTAGGTCTGATTGGTTGCATTTAATTACAGTTTGCTGTCCTTTTTATTTTCCCAGGTAAGTGAATTATGCTCTCTCCTTTCATGGTTTGAGGGTGGAGCATCATTATCCCTGCTGTTACCTGGCATAATAATGCAGAACAAATAATAAATCTGGAACACTTGTTAAGAGAACAGAAAAAAATTATTTGTACAGCTGCAAAGCTATGCTAAGGTCTGGAATGCAGAAGGCAAACATGCTAGATCCTTGTGAAGAGGGAGAAGAAATTAATCTCCACTTTGTTTTTATCCTCAAAGCATATTCATGTTAGAGGGTTCTAATCCTCTGTTTTCACAGATCCACTAGCTTTATAAATATTGAATTTCAGGTGCTCAGCTCATTGTACTGTGTTATCATTTATTTGGTTATAATTTGTATTTTTTCAAGTAAGTAAAATTTTGCATTTCTGTGGTTTTCCAGTATTTTTTATGTCAGCATTTCAGAAAGAAATTAAGCCAGTTCAGTTGATAATATTTGGTTCGGTATTTAAATAGAGAGTTTTTGGATTAAAAAAAGGATATGGAAATTTTTGCACAGTTTTGAAAACTGAGAAATTTTGAGAACTGTGGCAGTAATCAGGACTGACACTGTATTCTCTAGCTATCTCATTGCTTAGCTATTTTTTTTTCCTCCTGCTTGTGACAGGAGACAGTGTCGATGAATTTTCCAGGCAGAAGCTGGATAGGTTCAAACCAGTATCCAGAATGCCAACAGTCTGTTAGCCTAAAGCATAGATTTCAGTGGTATACACTATGTACTGTCTGCTGGCAGGTTGGTAGTTGGGAGGGGTACAAATGTGGGAAATTTAATCTTTTGATCCGTTAAGTCACTTTCATCTTTAATAGCCCATACAAATTTATATTTACCATGGAAGCATAATTTTCATGGTTCTCAGTATTAGTCAGTGTTTTACTGTGGTTATTCAGGTAAAGTCAAAAACATCAGAACTTTCAAAGAATTCCCAACTTGTAAAACTTCCGTTGGAGAGATTCTTCAGGAAAAGAGCTCTTTATATTGTCTTCAGCAAACTAGGCTTTAGTCTTTTTGGTTTTTAATAAAATCATGGAGGAAAACTTGGCTAAGCAAAATGAGAAGTTTTGTTAGTAAAGGACCATTTTTTAAAATTAGCTATTTATTTTCTACCTTAGTACACTATATATAATTTTGCAGTCCACAGGTGAATGTTACAAGCTGTAACATAAAACAGCTTCTGAAACTGTAGTATTAAATAACTCTGTGTTCTGGATAGAGCTACATTGATGCTTAGAGTTTCTAGCTCAGTGGTGTTTTAAACAATGGAGTTGTCCTTGTCATAAAACAGAACATGTGCCAGCTTTAAAGTTGTTCCCGTCTGTTACAGCCCTTGAAGTCAGATTTTTTTTATTAACTTGAGGTTTCAGTGGCATAGTTTTAAGGGCCTTCAGTATTGTCTTCTGTGGTTTCACGTCTGTGTGAAGCACATACCCAAAACTGCAATGCCAACTACTGCCTGCCCCCTTAATCCTTTCTTCAAACTCAGCTCAGTTTGTGTGTCTACCGTACTCTGGCCCAATAGGAGAAAAGAGGTGTTAATCTAAGCTAACATACTTATCTTAATTTCCAATTTTGTATTGGGTTTTTTCTTTTGTTCTCTCTCTCCTCATAAACTTGGATTATAGCAATACTTTCCATGGTATACAGTATAATTTCCATTAAAATTATTCTAAAGGTAAGTTTTGATTCTAATTTTGGTGCTGCTTATTTGCTGCATGGAGGTAAAACCCTCCCTTACAGAGCCCTTACAGAACAGATAAGGTTGGAAATCCTGAAGCAATGTAATATGACACAAAACTGGCATAGTGGCTTTGTGCCATCTTTTCTTAGCCTGTCCATAACACGGAGAACTTTCGCGTGAGAAGGAGGTAAGGATGGTAAAATTCAGTGCTGTGGTGATCTCCAGCCAATACAACTGTATTGCCTCAGTTCTTAGTTTTCTATAAATTAAATTTGCAGATTGATTCAGTCTCTGATTGGGCACAGGATGATGGGAGTGGAAACCCGGCATTTGTCTTTTAATTCCTGTTACCAATCCTCTGCCAAATTGTTTGGTCAAGCCCAGGTTTCCCAGCAACCAATAATTTTATTTTGCAGTGTAGTTGGAAGCTTAAGTATGGAAACTCTGTAACTAAGGCAAAGCTCAGGAAAAGGTAAGAGATGTCTTAACTTCCATGCAATGAGAAGTGTGCTGTGCAAAGACACACTTCAATTTGTTTACTTATTTTAAACAAAGCATTTTAAATAATAAAAAATTATATTGATGTTGTTTCAGAACATTTCTGACATTGAATATGAAGGTAGAGAATGATCATCTTGTTTCTTTCTTATTGTTGTCTCTTTAAGCAGCTTTCATGCTTTATTCTTTTCTAGCAGTAAACTGGTGCAGTTAAACAGTGTAACAGTACCATCTTCAAATCTCCTTGCTGGACTGTTACAGTTCTGAAGAAGCAACTTCTTTTATGATGTTGTACCCTTTTCATGAGCATGAAGGTGGAAGGGGGAAAGAACATGTTCTTTGATTTACCTCTTCTTGGGAAGAAGGAAATAATGATTATACAGTGGAGTTTGTTTCATCTGTCAGTCATGAACACCCATGGCAAATACTTGTTTTCTCAAGATGTAATGTCATATATATTGGCTTCTTGACTCTAGAAGTGAAAATTTCACAGTGCTGTGTTAATGAAAATTCTTTTTCAGGACACTTTTGCTTCTTATAGCACAGTCAGGGTATGTGGGCCAAAACACAGCATTTGGTGCCATGCAGTCCCAGTTGTGCATTACAGCTGTACAATCAGTTCCTAAAGCCAGTGGGCTTAAAGAAAGAAACTGTTACTTGGTCATTGCAAACCAGAGGAGCAGGTTTAAGTCAGCAGAGACATAGATGATTGTGCAGTCTGAGATGTTACCTGTGGTCATTGCTGCTAAGTCATTGTATTATACATCCTGGAATATGGTCGAAATTCCTTGCAATGTTTACTGCTTGCCTTCAAGAGTTAGGGAATTCCTTAATTCTTGTACAGAAGTTGTATATAATGCTGATGTGCTATCTTTTTTTTTTTTCACAGAAAGAATTCTAAGCACTTTTAATTAGTAAATGATTTCAAAGTATAAAATATAAGTAGAGTCTGGAATAATTGAAGTTGAAAAGACTTGTGTATAAGATCTGCATTTTTGAGGACAATACTAATGATAAGTTTTCAAAGTAATTTCTAAATTTTTTTTTAATAATTTCCATGAAAACACCTTTTGTATTCAAGAACACAGGAATGGACTTTTTTCCTTTTAAAACAGGATTCTTCAAATTTTTTTGCAAAAACTGGATCTTAGAGTTTTTAAGAAGTATTTTTCACTTGTTTAGCCATTATATTATTGTATAAATGGAGTATTTTTGCACATACTATCTTGCTGATAGGTGGAGTACCAGAAAAAGGACAAGGGGGTGCTACAGGGTGCTTACTCAGCTGTAATTCAAAAGCAATTAAAGTAATACAAGAGCAGTGAAAAGCAGATGTGCACTACATTTTAGTGTAGAGAGTAATAAAGAAAGAATTTTTTTTTTTTTTAGGTCCAAGATGTGTTGTTTTGTTGTCTTGATCACTGGGATTTGGGATCTGCTAAGTGTCAGACATGGAAATGATTGAAAAACAATCTCTTTTAACTGGATATTGTTGAATCTCAGCAGCTTTGATGAAATTGAGCTGTGTCAGAATTCTGTCACTCTGGGTTTTGAGGCAGTACTCCTAAGGGATTTATATATGCCTTGAAATTATCCTTCAGCTAGTACTAAATGCTCGGGAGACATGAGTTATGAATCCAGACAAATATATAAAGACATTGCATCATTGCATCCACAAGGTGGTTAGGAACTTGATACCTGGACCTCAGCTTTTGTTTGTCACAAGAGCTTGGGCATTATCTTCAATTACTGTAGTCCTACATCTAAAGAGGGAGCCCTTCTTTCCATTGATGTCGGGTGTCAGTGATGGAAGAGGAGGTAAGACAATCTGGTGTAGTTGAAAAGAGTGAGATGTCTACTGTGTGGGAAGTGGCAGGTCTTTGTGAGGAAAAATAAGGTTCATAGGCTCTTCTGCATTTCTTTTAAAGTAAATATAAAGTGGCCCTCTGTGAACAACAGGTGGCCCATAGCTGTCAGAAAGCCTACTGTGCATGGTGCAGTTCACCCCTGCTCCCTCATCACATACACGTTTGCAAAAGTGAGGATGCCAGTAAAAGTGGAATAATAGCTGGTGTTTATATTTAGTCTGATTTTGCATGTGAGAGGTATATTGACTGATTGGACTCAGGGTGGGTTTGTCCACTGATAAATACTACATACATAATAAATTTAAAATAATGCTCTTTATTAATATTTTATTCAGTGATATACCTCTGCTGCAGAAAATTTGGTCAGTTGTGAGATTCAAAGACTCAATTACAGTATCTACAATAAATGAAAAGTATGTGCTATTAAGTACAGATATTTATTCTCCTCTCTTGTAACTCCATGAGAGACTTCATGGATTTCAGAGTTTACAGGTGGAGAAAAGAGAAGTGATCTTCCTGATGTTGTGGTCAACTGTTAGAACAAATCGAAGGAGTTCATGTTGGAAAGGCTGTGTTTATCAAAGTCTGACATTAGCAAATGCTGAATTTTATTTATGTATTTCAGATTTTAAAAGATAAATACCCTAAAATCCAATCAAACCCAAAACCCAAGACAAACCAAAGCCAACAAAAAATACACCACTAAATAAACTATTGTGCAGTGGCATTTTAAAACTTACTAGCTTAAAATTTTAAGGCATATCTGAAACAAAAGTATTTTTAATCATACTTTTCTGTTTAAAGAACTCCTTCAAAGACTAATTAGCTCACAACTTATTGAAATGAATTTACTTATGGAAATAAGATGTTTTATTGCAGGTACTGGTCAGTAATTTTTACTCTCTTTTCTGTGTCCCAGCATTAAACAATGATTCTATTGATTTGTAAAACCAATCTGACATGAACAGTTTGTCAGAAACTGTTTGTTACTAAGAGATAGAATCCTGTCTCAGAAGAGCTTGTAAAGGAAAGGAAAAAAATGAAAAAAAACCCCACACAGAGTAATTTTATTTGTATCATAGTTTTTTCAGTGTTGACTTTGTCTCTGACAGCTGGTTTCATGTTAAATGTGAACAAAGCTTTGTTAGGCATGCATGTCTTCAATGGATTGTGGACCCAAAGTATTTTCTTTTGAAAGCAAAGTTTTTTATGGTGGAACTTTTTATCTAATTAAGAAGCAGTGCAATACATTTAATACAAGCATTCAGAGAAAATGTCTTGTTATGTGAGATAGTTTATTAAGCATAAATTTGAGGAGTTGCTGCAGTTTACCAAGTTCAAAGTAAAATGTCAATTGTATTATGTATATTTATGAAAATAGAAATAAATATTGGACCCATTCTACTGCTTGGATATAAATGTGATAAATACTATATAGAGAGATCAAAGAACCTTAATTTTTTGATTTTGTGATGAATGACTGCATATCAGGCTATTAAAACCGTTAGATAGAGTTTTTTGAGAAACGAGCAACCAGAGGTTATATGGCGCCTCAGGCTATCGCTTCTCAACTTTTCTGGTTTCCACAAGGTAGCTATTAAAGAACCATAATTTGTACAACTGAATTCTCAAATAAGACCCAGCGAGGTGGGCTCTAAAGGCTGAATTAATCATTCTGTTACTGTAGATACAAATATCTGATTTGAATTTTTCAGCCTTAAGAAATGCATCAGCATAAATCCTTCTGTATATATATTTTCCTTTCAGTTTGCTACTCACTTTTCTTCCCACTCTCCTCAAAATGGAGAAATTAGCCTAAGAAAATACTACAAATTAACCAGAGCTTCATGAGTTTTTCTGGCTGTATGCATATATATCTCATTTGTTTGTGTGTTGCAGTGTACTGTGTTTGCAATAGATGCCAAGAAGGTAATACAGGAAAAGCTGCTTGTTTCCTTGGCTGCTGCTCCCTGGGCTGGCTACAAGTTTTTGAAAGGAGCAAAATGGTTGCTCCTAGGAAAGGAAGATTGTCAGCAGGGTCCAGCTCTTGGACCACACAGTGGACTAGGCAGAGAGAGTAAGCTGCAGCAGTCTGCTGTGCCCTAGAGGAAACAGAGGGATGCTCCAGGGAAGTGCAGGGTGCAGACACACAGATAAGCTTCAGTAGCAAAGGGGACAATCTTTTCTTAAGAACCCAGAAGAGAACGAAGAAAGTTTTTTGACAAGTCAGTGAGATTTGTGTTAGATGGCAAGATAGGAGAACAGTCTTCTTATCCAGAAAGGGGATGGTTGTCACAGTGAATATTTTGTTTCAGTCCTTTTTTTTCCTAGCAGATCTTATTTTCTTCCACCTAAAAACTCTTGAGTTTGTGTTTTAATGAAAACTAGTTTAGGATCTCTGGAACTAACAATTCTCTTAAAGAAGGTGTTCCAGTACTTCCATCTTTGGGTTGTGGAAGCATTCTGTCTTAGCAGTTTGTAACGATTATTCTGCCCTTGAATCTTAACACAAAACAGGGAATTAAAGGAAGGAATTGCATTTTCAAAACAAAGCATTATCTACCGGAAAGCCTGTGGATCTTAGCATGAGGGTCGTGCTTCCATTGTCCTAAAATACACTAACTGAATTTATCTTGTTTGCATACCTCTCTCAAATTTTATTTCCTTAAAAATTAAGACTAAATACTGTGAAGAGATACTTTGCTGTGAGGATGGTGAGGCACCAGAACAGGTTGTTCAGAGAAGTTTTAGATGCCCCAGATTGCTGTAAGTGTGTTAGGGTGGGTTGTATGCAGCCTTGAGGAACTTGGTCCAGTGGAAGCTGTCCCTGCCCATGGCACAGGTGTTAGAATGAGATGATCTTAGAGGTTACTCCCAACCCAAATGATTGTATGATTGTTTGATAAGAAGTGACACATTTCCATCAGTAGATGTTGAACAGCAATTTCAGATAGTTCAGTAAACAAACGTTCAAGATGGATATTATTTTGTTGTAACTTCCATACAGGTCATAAAAACCTAGTTTCTGAATAAACTGCCTAGCTCAAACATACAAGTAGTGCTCTTGCCGTGCAACTGAAGCTGTGTTGTGTCTCTGGCCATCTGAAAGTATCATCTCTCTGTGAATTCTATTAGTATGGGACTCCAGAAGCCATGGGTTCTTTTGAGATACAACTGCATGCCAATCCCACACTGACCTGCGGAGCTGCCTGAGGAGCAGTTGTCATCTCCTGCTTATGAACCATTGCCATATCCCAGTGTCCTACTTCTCTCTGAGGTGTGTTGTGGTTTGTGATGTGTAGGACTAGTAAGATCTGACATCCAGAGTGGCCGATCCCAGTATGAACCTAATGTATGAGAATTGAAGAATGGGATAGTATTTGTAGAGATAATTATGGAAATGTTCTCCAAAATGTGGTGCTTGTAAACAGTCTGCATGGCAACTATAATTTTCGACATATTTCTGATTTAACCTGATACTAGTGAATCATAATAATAACATTTTCACTTTATTTCATCATTTTAGTTAGAGAAAAGATTTAGCATAGTCGACATAATTTCATTTAATGGCCTGGGCCATAAACAGTGCAAAGTGGAAATAGTGTGGGTTTGTTATTTTTAATTAAAATACCCAAAGGGTGAAAAATACAGAATTTTTTTTTGTCAATGTGCAGTTAGTGATCAACACAGGGAATGCAAAAATGTTCTGGTATAACGTTTTAAAGGAGTTACAAGAGAAGCATCTGGGAGCCAGACTTTGCTTGTGGAAACATGCCAACAACTGTATTGCGTTTCCTTTCACTGAAGTGAGCTATGCCTTGCCTTTTGTCCCTTTTTTAAGTTCAGGAATCGTACTATAAATTTGAATACATTAACCTTGCAGATTATTATAGGATATTATGTGGTTTAAGCAAGATGCTTTATGAATTGTATGTATGTAAATTTTATGTTAAGTACCATTTGTCACAATTAAGAATATGTAGTTTTCAGAAATGGCTTTTAAATTTAAGACTTGCTGCTGATCAATGATGATGAGAAACTTTACTTGACATTTACAGACTTTTTCTGTCATATAAATTTGAGCTTGAGAAATATAACTGCTGTACATGGTTGTCAAATAACACTGTAGTACAGAGTTATACAGTATAGATTAGTTAATTGAATATTTGATTGCTAAATGTATTTACATTGGGAACTATTTATATTTTCTATGTAGATTTTAATAGCCACCACATTTATTTTAGCAAAACATTTTAATAATAAGGTTTATAAAATGTCATGTTGAATACTTAAACTATTTACATAGCTAAGAGCTATTACAGGTTGAGAGAACAAACAAATTTATTTTAGTTACAGTGAATTCATATAAATCATTATTACGTTTAGAAGAATATTCTTATGTACATGCCACACATATTTAGGCCAGCAATTTCTAGTACAGATTCCTATGAACCTACAGTAGAACCATAGAATAAACTTAAAAATTGTTGTTTGTTTTGTCCCTTTGAGAAACTAATTTGCATTCTGTCCAATAATTGCAGCTATTTTTTTTGCTAGTGTGACAGGGAACAGAGAAGGGAGCATTTTTTGTTAATCAGCTAAATAATTAGATGAGCATGTTAAAATATTAAAAACCAAAAACTTTTCCTCTACATTATTGAGACCTTTTAAGAGTAGTATCATAAAATATTTTAGTCTTTCTTTAAATGTTTAAGTATGGATTTATGTAGGATGGCTATTGCCTCAATTTGGTGTGCCAAATTTTAGGCTTTAGGAGGAATTTTGTAAGTAGAGCCAAAACTGTGCTTTTGTTGAAATTCAACATGAAACTTTATCTTCAGAGATGCTTCTGTTCAGGTGTGGAAGTCGTTAACTAATATCTTGATCAAAAAAGCAAAGGTAAAATTTAAAAAAGTACCCAGTAAAACTTAAGGAATATGTACTGAGCTGTATATTGAAGTCAGTCATGAAATTTTTACCTTCTTTGATGGCCCATCAAACAATTTTTTGATTTCTGAGTTTAATATATTCTCATATATATATATACCAGTTCACTCAGCATATAGGATTAGACAAATACTTGATTTCTGACAAAAAAAGTCCCTGAAATAGTGAATATTTGTAAATACAAAGTGTCTGTGAATATAAAAATGGGAAATCAGTGAATGAGTTTCTGGAAGTGGATTTCTATAATTTCTTTTATTCTTCATCATAATCATTGTGTGCATATCCACAATGAACTTGCTTGTGGTGACCTTTATCTTTTCTCTTGAGAAGAATTACTATTATCAGGTCTTTCTTCATGAGGAAATAAAAAGGTCAGTGTAAAACCCATCCCTTATTTCTATGCAGTGCACATTGCACTTTGGCATATATATATTGAATTTTATTAATAATAGTAAGATAATTTTGTCAAATAAATGTTAATATTCCAAAATTAGGCATTCTAAGTGGTCTTCCCTGGTACGTACTCCTGCTTTTTCTCCCTTTTTTCTATCTCCTCTCCTCCAAAATTTGCTATTGTGTAACTGGAATTTGACCATGCTTCTCTTCCTTCTAGTTCTGTTAGACTAGCAATTTTTTTCCTATTTAACTTCGAATTGACAAACTCTTAATTCTTTTGCATCTATAATA
>VWZU01001018.1:683648-710016 GCA_013397095.1 Sterrhoptilus dennistouni
AATTCTTTTACAATAAAAAAACAACCCGCCCCTGCCCGCCCCCCCCAAAAAAAAAAAAATAATGTAGAGTATGTAAAAAGACTGAGAAGATTGTGTTTGGTTTGGTTTTAATCAGAGATTTTAGATTATTTGTTATTTGGAAGACTAGCGCAAGGAAGTGGCCAACTAAGTTGAATTGAGCTGTCACTCAAAACATGACTGAAGGTTGCTTATTTGCAAGGAGAACTCCAAGCTCAGCTCCGAGCTGAGTTCATGAAATCTTAATATGTTCATAACTAGAACTGGGAATTGCCTGCACCTCTGTGGATTATTCAGTCGTCCAGTGAATATATTCTGTTCAGTCATTCAGGTGGCTGAGAATATTTTTCCTTCCATTTTGACATTTTTTTCCTAAAATCTGAAGGCCTCATGAAGCCCTGGAAACAGCAACTTTCATGCTAATGCAGGGGGGACATAGGCCACTGAAATAACCAAATCAGTATGATTGCAATGGAAGCTGTTCATTGTTTACATTACATGCGAGGTATAGATTCTAGGTCTTCTGTCCACGTGGGCACACATCTCTGGGTTGGCTAAGCTACTTCGTCATGAGGCAGGCACACATCCTTCAGGACATCCAATTAGTCAAGCATCCATCCTCATGTTGTGCTTCCTCTATCTAGGGTTTACATTTTTTGTGGACATTTTCTCAGGCTCTCTTCTTATTTTTGATCCTGTTGTTTTCTCAGTAACCTTGATAAATACCTGAGGGCTCTAACGACAAAAACTGCAGGTGGTTTGATAATATTACTCACAACCAGTTCGGCTGGTGCATCAGAATGGCCTATTATATAGATACATTGCTACAGCTAACAACTTCTGTGTTTGCTAAATATACAAATTTGTGGGGTCTGAAGAGGATACTGGCTGTGACTACAGAATGGGGCAAAGTCAGGCAAACAAAGGTACTGGGAAGCTTTGGAAAGGAAAGAAGAAGAAAGAGGAAAGATGTTGACATATATTCAGGTCTCAGCAAGTAGAAAAGGAAAGTAAAGCAAAACATTCTCTTAGATTTTGTGAAAACCGATAAAAGGCTGCATAGTAGTGTGAGAAGACCCACTTTGCAGCAGCTGTGGATGACATTGCCAAAAATGATTAGGATTTTTTGTGTGTGTGTAAGAGTAGCTGGTTTTTCTCCAGAGATATGTTCTTTGATTATTTGTTGCTTGTTTTTTTCCAGTAAAATAATGAGAAGCCAAAAAAGTATCTTCCAGCTTTTAAAAACATGATTTTAAATCCATTGATCTACTACAGTTCATATGGATGGCTATGTGTGTGGAAATATAGGAGAAAGGTGGTGTCTTTTTCACAAATGTATTTAGAAAGTAATACTTTTTTCCCCTCAAACAGTTCTCCAAATGTACTTACTCCTCTCTGCTACTTTTCTCTGTTCTTATTCTTCATAGCAATAGCTACGTGATCCAAATAATGCTATTCTGTTCAACACTAGAGAATTACAGCCATAAAGTGCGTTTGCTATTTGTCCTTAGAGGGGCTGAGAATTTTTTTATTTACTTTAGCAAATGCTGTAACTCCAAAATACTTTTCTTAGGAAGGGGATGTTGTATCTGCTTTTTGGTTTTATCTGCATTACATATGCTAAGATTCACTGGGTGGTGCCATAGAAAGGTTGTTTTTAGAGAGTTTTTTTTTTCTCCTGAAAATGTCTAAGTGACATTCCAGTACTCCCATGTTGCTTCTCCTTCTCTTGCAGCAATGATCCTGAGTTAATTTACAACATCATCTACTAACCTTTTCTGTGAGGATGGTGAGGTAACTTTCCCAAGGTCTTCTCAGTAGGAGGCTGTGCTTCACTTTTAGCTGAGCTGGCTGGTTTAGTTATTCAGATTGCTTAGACAACTGGGAGTAACAGTGGTGCACAGTAGCATCTTTTAATGATACAAGGAGTGCAACTGAGGGGAAAAAAAGTGCAGGATTTCTCAAGGGACACAGGAAAACCTCACATCTGGAGACTTGGCAAGATCTGGACAAAACTGAGTAATTTGAGCTAATCCTGTTCTAGAAAGTCATTAGCTTCAGCTGTCTCATACGTGAGCTATTAAAATGCACAGGTCCTTTTAAACTGCTGCTGAACAGTTTAGTGTGGAGTACCAAAAGAGGCCAAATGCTGTTTCCTAGAAATCTGATCTAACTTTCTGAGTTAGAGCAGGGTGTTGGACTGAGCAATTTCCACAGATCCCATCTCTCCCAAAGTATTTTGTTATTCTAGCTTTTTTACTTTGTAAAGCTACTTATTCAAAGCCATTGAGAAGTCAGGACATTGTTAATATTATTAGCAGACTTCTGTTACTGTCTTCTGGTTGGGAAGAGTGGTATGTATTTTTAACCTTACTTTAGAATTTAGATAATGGTTTGGTTATTTTGAAAGAGCTGGTTAAAACTTGTGCAAAAGTGTTAGTTGGAGATCCCATCCAGTTTAGATGAATTCTATACAGGAATATAACTTTTTTTGTTTCAGCTGTTGGATGGTAAGTAGCTGTGACCCAATGAAGTAGCAATAACATGTCCTCTCTTCTGTCATAGTAAGAAATTCTTACGTTTATAATCTCTTTTCTAGCAGCCAACTTGTTTCCCACTTCTCTCACTGTCCCAGAGGCATTTTCATTCTCAAACCATGCACTATTGTACAGTGAGGTGGAGCTTTAATAAAACAAGAGTCTGTCTCCCTCTCTCTGCTGCTTATGAGAACTCAAATCATGGCTTAGACAATAGCACCTTCAGCAGCCTTTTCCAAACTGTTTTGTTGTTTACAGAGTACACCAGGCTGCTAATGGGAATGCAGGGAATGCAGAATGAAATGCCAAGAAGCTATGTGTAAATCTTCCAGTAATCTGCCATATCCCAGAGGAGCAGGGGGAAAGGGACAGATCTTTGGGAATATTGGAAGATCATCAAAGTTGGAGTTTTGCTAATTGCATTGGAAGATCTCTTCTTACAGAGAGATCTCTCTCATATATAAGGGGTGGATCTGTACTCTAAAAGAAGATATCAGAAATGAGGGGAAAATCCCTGCCATTATAAATACACACACCAAGGCAAGTAAGCCTACTAGATTTTCTATGAAGCTGCTTAGGCTAAAACACTGTAAGAGTTTAGGTGAAGTGTACAGGCCTGTACAGGTGAGAGGACCCCATCCCCAAGGCCGGGGGGGCACTGCCCTCAGGTAAGGAAATTTGATGGCCCTGCATATATAGGGCATTAATACTTATTCCTTTGACCCAGATGGTCACTTGCACTCACCACAACTGCTAGCAGAGGATGTCAGTTTGGCCAAATTACATAAGCAATCTTGTTCTTAAATTTTGTGCATTTATTGCTACTTCTCTGGAAATATTAAATATTTCTCTGAACAAATACTCTTGCTTTTAAAAAAGCCAATTCTTGCTAATTTTTTTTTTTAAATACGTATCTGGATTGATTTATGATCCTTATTAGACTAATAATCCATCTGTGATGGGGGTGGGTCAATTAATGAAATTATAAATTCTGAAGAGAAAATCTCTTGACTCTTTCCCATGGTAAGCATTTTTTATTTGGGTTTGAAAGTTCTTGTTTGCATTTCTGCAGAGTCAATATTTGGTTGCAGAAAAGCAGTGTGGAGGAGTAAGGCTCTTGGTGTTACCATGTTATTATTTATTTTACTTTTTCTTGAGCAAAACAGTATAGAGCTGTGATATTCAGTGTCAGCAGAGCTCATGTAAAAATCTGGTTTTTTGCATGCATCTGTCCTCTCTGACAAGTACAATAGTAAAGACATTGTGTAGTTTTTAAAAAATGATTATTTAATAACATTTTTTTTGTATGGGGAGGTCTACCTTACAAGACTTGTTTGTATACTTATAACCTTCTGACACTACAGTGAGATTTCAAATGAAGAGACATGAATGTGCATTACAAGTGTGTGATTGCTTGTATCATTATGAAATGGATGAAAAATTAGTTCACTGCAGCACTTTTTATCTGAACTGATCAAAACATCTTCCAGTCATGTTGCTAACAATATGTGATTGGAATAATAACTTTACTTGTTGTGTTGCATGCTGCAGCCGAGAGGCATGTAAATACAAGCTGCTTATTTGCAAGAAGCTTCCAGATTTGCAATATGATTGCTATGGAAACCACACAATGAAAACCTTATAACCATCTGTGTGGTTTGGTAGATTTTGCTGCATAGCTGAGCTGGTTTTGTTTACTGTAATCAAAGCATTGAATAGAATATATTAACTCACAAACTGGGATTATTCAAGGTGTAAACTAGTATTGTGCAATGGCAGTGAGTCAGAAGCTAGAAGGCAATAGAATACCAAATAATAATGGCATTAAATTAGAATCTAATGTAAAAAGATGGTTAGGTAACATATTAGTAGAGGAAACTGCTAAATTTATGCATGTTTATCATGGAGATACCACATTCCATTGGAGGAATGCACAGTTCAAGCCAAACTCTTACCCGTTTTATACTCAAGTAGTCTGATCTTTTTTCCTTCCTCCCTTAAGAAAAAGAAATTGGAAGGGAAAAAAAATTAATGGATTCACGTAAAAAACCTCAGCATGTGTAAAATTCATTGTTTACTTTTAAAATTTTGTGGATGGTAGAATCATATGTGATTGGGTGACTATTTTTCTGTTTTTTCTTCAAACTGCAAATTGAATAAGTAAATAATTTTCAACAACCTTCATGGACAAACTGAAAAAAACCTGTAACAAATACGGTTTGTTCCTTGTTGTGTTGTTGCAAGAAGTTTGTAGGTTGTTTGCTGTTAAGGTCTGTAAGTATCGTACGGAACATAATCTGTATCTCAGGGGTTCTTAGTTTCTACAGCTCTGGAAGAGTTCATTGGTTTGATTAGTGTTGATTAGTCTCATTTTAACATAGTGAGAAGGTGGAAGAGAGTATTTTCTCTCTGCAGTGATAGTGATGGTGTGAAAAAGATGTACAGAGGAAAAACTGGAACAGATTATTTTAAATGTATGCGTGACTTCTTATACACAGTATCTTAAAAATGCCAGAAGTATTTCTACTGTATTTTTTAATTTAATTTTTCATCTTTTGACTCTATGCCATGTTGCAACACAAAGTTATGCATGTTGCATCAGACTGCAGCTGAAATTCCTGAGGTAATCGAGGTTGCTGTGTTTAAAGGACACTGCCTGCACATAGTTACTGCTTCAGGCCATAATACCAGAAAACATGAGTTACACACCACAGGTTCTTTTTTACTACCCTAAGCCAAGCCTACTACAACTGCTCCTCTCTGAGCATGATTGCATTAGTGAATAGCATGAACCATTTGCAATAGATTCATAAAGCATAGGTTTGTGCCAAGGATCTGATGTTTGTTGCGCGTGTTTCAGAGGAGTGACTATGCAGTCACTTCAGCCTGGTACCATGGACTGAATGCGCATTAGCAGCTGGACCATGTCCAGCATGCTTCTGGAGTGCCTCTTCCAGTCTAATTGTACCTGAAACTTTGTCCTCTCTGTGATAACTTCGTAGTGTAAAGCAAGGTGGGATAAATGGGGATGGTTGAGATCCAAACCAGTATGCAAATATTGTGAGGTTTTGCTTGAATTTGGCACCTTTTGGAATTCAAAGAGTTTTGATTCAAACATTTTCATATCTTCAGATGTGGATCTGGTCAACTCTTGTTTCTAGGAAATAAATTTTTCAGAAGACTACATATAGTCTAAATATTTTCTGTGAAATCACAATGCAGTCTACATGTCTTCAGCTGTACCTTACAAAAAAGTCTCTTCAAACCTCTGCTGCTGCTTTACATTAGTTGAGATACCCTCTACTGGCGTCAGTCTTCTGTCTAAACTAGTCTGATGACAAGTAATACAGTTAAAATCCATAGGACATTCAACATAGCTACTGATTTAGGTCCAAACATTCAGTAACATGTAATATTAACATCTATTTAATGAAAGAATAATATAATACTGTACATTTTGGATGAAGGTTTTTTTTCTGGGAAAAGGGAGCAATTCTAGAATATGTGACTGATACTAGGGTGCTACTCCCTGTGAGGAGTGTAACCATGGTAGGGAACCCACAGAATGACAGTGCCTCCTAGTGCTCTGGACAGCACATAGGGATGCATTTTTGCCATTTGTGCTCCAACAGTGAGTTCTTAAAATATACAGATGAGCATACTTGGAAATATGTTAATGTCAAGTAGGGGAATACATTTGAACATATGAATGCAGTACATAGTTTAGAGTGTTTTGTTGTACTATAGCTTCAGATATCTCCTGTTCTATTGCTAGGAATTTTTTTCCCTGTTCTTTCCCCCCTATCTTGGCTTTAAAAAATAATTTATATTCATCTTGACCAGATTTTTAACTAGTCAAGAATCAAGAACAAAAAATCTTGCTGGCTTAGTAGGGTGGAATTTCAAAGGTCTTTGTAGAGTGGATCTTATGATGTAATTGTAATATTTGTAGGACTGTGTGTAGAGGTTAGCAGCAATTATTCATACTCATTCCAACAGGTCTACTCTTGTGCTTTAAACATCTGCTTTAATGTTTGCAGAAGCAGTCTTGTGGCTAGATTAAAATTTTACAAGGCTAAAAAATCCTTTGAACTCTTGATATAAAATTCACTCTTTGTCAAAGTAAATGGGTAATTACATAAGAGTTGCACAAAGAAGAACACTTTAAACACTGTGAGTGCTTTATCTGTTGTCTGTCATTAGTAAAATATCAAAATTAGTTGCTGAAATGTATCTTAAAAAGAAGCTTGACTATCTCTATAAGATGTGATGAGTAGCAAAGCCAGATAGTTTAAATGTATTAAAAGTCCAATTCATGTTTGAGAAGTTTTGTCAATATACTATTTTCTCATTCAGTACAGCAGCCTTATCAATTTTGATATACTATAATTTCCAAGATAAATTTGTTTCTACTTCCTTATTAATCTAAAGACAGGATTCAGCTGCAAGTTTGTTCCCCCTTTTTTACATCATCAACAGAATTGTTGACTGGGAGCAGATCTGGTGTCCCTGTACTGAGTGGAGTGTGGATTTCCTCAAGTGAGGATCTGGACATGAGAGAGTCTGATGTCTGTGCCAGACAGGGAATATGGAGCACATCTTTTGAAATTGCCTGTGGGGATTTCAGTGTTCCAAGCCTGCTAGCCAACAAACATGCTTTAGAGCTGATCACTGCCAAGTTTTCTCTTTTCTTGTCTCCTAAACTTGCACTAAGTCGTTTGATAGAGTCTGGCTTGCTTAAAACCATGGTCAGGCATAGTGGGCAGGAACAGTGAAGGGCATGGCATCTGTAGTGGCTGTGTTCCCATCAAGCAGATGTTGAAGCTACTTTGTCTGTAGGACAGTGTTGAAGGTAAGATGTCATCTGCCTTCATTAAATACTGCTCTCTGAGTTATCGCTTGGGCTGGGGATACTTTTTCACACCTTGGTTTCCTTTTCTTTATCCTTTTCTGGCAAGAAATGTATGCAACAGAAGAGGACCCTCATTTTAATTGTCTCGGAATGACTGAAAATCAGCAGAACTGCAACTCTATATGACTGCATTCAAACCAGAGGGAAAAGGGAAACAGATGTTCACAACTGAGATTTTGAAAGAAAGCTCTGGAGTGTTTGGATGGATGGCGGAAACCACAGAAATAACAATGTTCCAACTTCTGTATAAGTGCAAAATAGTAAACAAGGCTTACGGTCTGGAAATATAGTGTGTGTTTTTCAGGCTGCTGTGGGCTGTAATTCCTGTCAGCTGAGGTGACCCTTCAGAATTTCATTTGCAGTTATGTGTCTTTTGCAGAAGAACGTCTTTCTTCAAAAGCTGAAGCACCAGGCAATGAGAGTGATGAGGAGGAAGTTACTGTTTCAGGTAATTAAAATCTTTCCTCTTTATGTATATACACTTTCTTTTTACCTTTATTTTATTTTCTCTTCCATTTGCTGTTTTAAAATAATGTTTTTATAGCTCTGTAAAGCTGTCTTTTTTACCCGGGTATGTGATGGCAGCAAAACTGCTTAAGCACCACTTAGGATGCATGAAAACCACTTGAGAAGGATTTATAAAGTAAGCCAATTTATACAAGGTATTCCTTCCTGAATTACTTTGTAATGACTCAATTAGCTTTCATTTCTGCACAAAGGAGATTTAGTTGCATAAATTAGCTTATCATCATTGAGGAAGTGTCACTGCTAAAGGACAGTTTATAGATACAACATGCAGTTGCTGTCAAACCTATAAGAATGTAATATAGACATCTGTGTATACTTTGTGCTTGAGCAGAACAGACTTCTGCCATTCAGAGACTAACAGGGGACAACAAGTTGCCCAAGGGACTGGCAATGTAGACGTCTCTGAAAAGGTCAACTTGACACAGGCTCTGACAATCGACCCAAAGCTCTGTCTTCTTTGATAAAAATCAGATAAACTTAAGACCACTAATTGATCTGCAGCCTGTTTAAATGTTGGCCATGCATATCTTCATTGCATATGATTACCAGAGAAAGCAAATGAATCCGGTAAGAAATGCCAGAGTCCAGTGACAGCAGCATAAAAATTGGAAAAGGACACAAATGCCCAGAAAGACTGTGAAGGATATTCTCTCAGCTTTAGCTTGGCAAAGCGCCCTTGTGCTGATTATCTCTGGGAGTGGAAAAATAACTGCATGCACCATGTAAAGTCACATAGCCAGACAACTTTGCTTGATAGAAAGGTATTTCCAGTTATGCTTAAAAACAATATATTTTTGTGCTTCAAGGGCACAGACCTTTAGATAAACTATTGGTGATTTGACAGAGCAAGTAGAGAAGACTTGCCTCTTATCAGACCTTACACCTTTCTGAGATCTGCTGCATTGTAACTGTGACCTGCACTGACATGCAATCTGGCTCTCCTTCCCCCATCGTACATAATACACATAATTCTTTCAGGGCTGTCAAGGAAGGGGTGGGCAAGAAGAGTTCCTTTAGGAAGTAGCTCTGCAGTGCTCTTCCTGTTGCAACATGTGGAGAGGAAACAGAGGCCTGATTTCCTGACCCATACAGGAAAGCCAGGAACAGGTTGCTGTGAGGAGTTTTGGGTTGCTTTTCTTGGAAAGGAAACAAGAGCCAAGCCATCAGATGCTGTTAGCATTGTGCTCTGCTAAAAACATGTGTAAAACAACATGACTCATTACAGCCTTAATATTTAGTACTCATTTAGACATTACTGTAATTATAAGAGTGTGTTGTCATAATGGAGCACAGGGTCAATCCAATTATAAAGTTGCCAACAGCATTTTTTTTTCACTAATGTACCTTCCTGAAGTTCTAATTGGTCATACTTTAAAAAAACCAAAACCTTAGCATCTGCATTTTTGAAAAATTTTAATTGCTATGAGAACAGCTTTATCAGTCTTATTAGTATTTTTGTAATGTCATTGGAAATACCATAGCAGTTCCCCCCAGATGTCAGGTTCATTTCAAGCAATAGTTTTGTGATCTGATCTTACACAGTTCGCTATTTAACTGGAAATTTGTTTGACTTCTAGGGCTGAGTTGAGTATTTCTGATAGGCATCACATCATAAATATCTGACATGACTTGAGAATATTTTATGATTTTCAACACAAACAGCACAAACATTCCTAAGTTTAATTTATTGCCTAGCTTTACTAAACCTGAACTCACAGAAAATATTCTGCAAATTGTCTGTGAGCTCAAGCTGATTAGTGCAAAAACATTTTTTTTCTACTTTTTTCTTGTCCTAACATATTTCTGCTTCAATTGACTTTCAGACTCAAGTTCTTTTTATTCTGTTGTTTTTGGTGCTGAGTTGCTGCTGGATAGCTTTGCATTAATTTCCAGTGACCTAATACTTTAAAAATACCAAAGCACTGAAGAGTTTCAGTTATATAATATGGCTTGGTGGGTCTTTTTTATTATGACTATCTACCCATTATCATTTCCACAATCACTATTTCAGTAAGTGTCTTCTGTTTTTTTTCCTTATTAGTGTAAATATGTTGATTTTAGGGTAACTAAGGAACAGAAAAAGGGAAGTGAGAAAGATTAAGCCAAACATCTTGGAATAGATTAGAGTTTGAATCCAAATAAATACACTACAGTTGTTTTGCCCTTATTTTGTAACTTTTCTGGCCTGTGGGATACAGGGCAAGTAAGTAACCAGCATTTTTTGAAATTTAGGGCATCATCAGAGCTAACAAATAATTGGAGTCTTTAACAAGGCCTGTCTTGTTTGGTGATTGAGAATCAAAACTGAGAGTCTAGATCACTTGGTGTAAGACACTCATTCTGATAGCATTAATTTTGAACTTCATCTGTTCCTCCATCTTTAAGCCTTCACTATGGTAAATATTGAGCATGTCATTACCAAAAGGGGCTACAGTTTGTCTTTTTCATATTGTTAAGGAATCTTCAAATCTGATATTATTAACTTTTGAAAAATCTTACCAAGAATTGAGGAACATGAGTCAGAATGGCAAGCTCTTTAATATACTAGGTAGTGGATCACAGCTGGGAATGGAAAACATTCACATGTATTCCTTCATTTCACAAGGAATGTGCGAACAAATAATAAAACTACTGGCTCTAAGTCACTACCGTAGTAGGGTTTGCTAAGTTACATGCCATCAGTGTGAAAATGGATGACTGAGATAAATCAGGCACAATCACATTTATCCTAATGTTTTATGTAGTGTATTTTCATATTTAGGTTGTAATTCATGCTTTTGTTTTGGTCAGTTTAGTGTTCTGTCAGGTTCGTGCTAAGAAATGGGAATTGGAAAAATCCTCACAGTGTAGGGGGTAGAAATTAACCTGCAGTTAGATTGGCTTAGGCTGCAATGGGACAGCACACTTAAATCTCTCTGAAATGTGTACTATTAATCTGTTTTTCAAGTTGTGGTTTGGTTCTTCTTTTCTGTCTATTGTGGTTGTTAGAATATTATTATAATTTTTCCCCCTTGGGTAATCCATGGGCATTCCTAAGTTTCAAATAGTCTAATATTTGAGATGCATGCTTGAGTGATATATTTGTCAGATTTTTTTTTTACCTGAACTATTCACCTTTCTTTCCTCAAACATGTATTGTCAGATGCCAGTATTTTTCAGTGAAATAAGCAATCTGAGACTACTGTCAGAGAGGCTGGCAGCCATTGCCTTTTGATCTGTCAAAATAACTCTGAAGTGTTTTCATCAGTATTTTGAACAAAAATATCCATTGTTCCTATTACTGTTACTGGAAAAGCAGAGATGGCAGAAGTAAACCATAAGGAATTCTTTTAGGAAGAGTACTGGAAATGATGGGATAGTAGTTCATCCAGGTAGCTGACCTGGAATGAAAGAAATATTTACTGGAGAAACAACCTATCCAAAACCCTACTCACCCATTTCTTGGGATTGGTAGCCTTAAAAGCAGTGGGTAGGTAAAACCAAACTGCTTTCTGCCCTCAGCTACACACCTTATGTTTTTTATCATGTCTTATTTGTTTTTGTGGCCAAGTGACCACACCTTCAAAATGCACGACGCTTCAGTTTAGCAATTATGCCATCATAGTATTTTTAAGGCACACAACATTTTAAAGTGTTTGAGAATAGAGAGTAATTGTAACAGAGTAACACCAGCAAATCAATACCTTTTGAATTTGAACTGTAATGGGCACATAAGTTCTTGATTCTCAATCCAACTGTTTTCAGGTACTACATGTTTATGAAGCTTCACATTATTTCACTGCCATATAAATACCAATTTTCTTTACTCAGGCTCCTGGTTTTATTTTATACCATTCTTCAGAGGCAATAAAAGGAAATTTGTCAAGGTCTTGTCAAACTGAAAGGGACCAAAGTAAGAACAAGTAGGCTTGTGTTTTGCAGAGGTTTTTGCAGCCTTTTTGTTTTCTTTCATTTTACACCTAATAGAATACATAGTGTTTGTAAGCACTATGAATCTTCTTATGAAGCCTCTTTCACTTTAGGTGTATAAAGTCTGAAGTTACATTTACAATTGTCTTTTATGTGTAGGTAGATGCCATTACAGAATTTGGAGAAACTTGTGCTGGTGGGCATGAGAGGGGATTTCAGATTTGAAATGAACACTTCTTGAAAGACCAGCATAGTGTTCACAAACTTGCAATGCCACTTTCTTTCCATGTTTTTTGTTTCTATGCTCCTGCTATACTGGTATATATTTTTCTGAAAAATGTGGGTTTCTGATTTAAACAACCTTGTCTTATGTTGAACCACAAATGAGGGCACAGAGCCATGGTTCATCTTTGGTCAGTATCTTCACTGTTGAAATAAGCTTATTTTAAAATGCATCTTTCCAGTGTATTCACATTATTAATTGAGTTGCTTTCCACTTTAAACTTTAATTAAATGCTCATGATGAACATAAAAGGAGAGACATGTCTCTCTCACCCGCTGTTTGATCTCTTCTGTTGCAACTCACTTTAGTGTCAACAGGAGTTACTTCAGGCACATAAAGGTAAGAGCAGATCTCAAAGTGGTAAAGGTCAGTGTGAAAAGTCATGACTTTTTTCAGTGATGTTCTGAAGAAATAAAAGTCCTGATTGACGTGTTTTAAACAAAATCAATAAGCCATCTGATGAAAGATTTGAGAGGTGGGGTGTACCAAAATAGTTTTTTTTTTTTTTTTTCTTTCTTTCTCATGTGGACTTGCATTATTGTTTACAACACAGAGTTGGGAACTGTGATCAATACAGTAAGAAGTGACCAAGGAGAGATTCTGATTTATCACAAATTAATTTTGTGCTATCTTGTGTTACTGTTTATAATTGTCTAATGCTAAATTAGTGAATAATGAGGTGTAAAACAGGAAGGGGCAAAATTTGGAGGTGCAATATTTCAAACTGATTATGCCTTCATGTTGAAATGATTATGTTTGTGCATTTTTAAATAACCAAATCTTTTATTTTTGAATGATTGTGAGCTTTCATATGGGTACCAATTGTTGCTTTCGGGTTGAGGACAGAAGATTTTGGGCCCTGGCAGCCAGAACGCCCCCTAGTGCTATTCAGCAAGTTGTAGCTTGTAATCACCAGTTTACGGAAAACTAAATAGTGGGTAACTGGCATAGCAGCTTTGAGTTGAAGGTTGTGGATATTTAGCCTTATGACAGTATTGCCACCCAAACAAGATTGCACAGAACACAGGATGAAATGGAGAAAGAGAAAACAAACTCTTCTTGCTCATACAGAGAATATTAAAATTCAAATTTAAGTATTTGCCAAAATAGAGAAGAACATAAGTTGAATACCACTATTCTTTTATAGTGTAATGCTTTCTATCTCCTGATACTTGATTTTTTTGGTAATAAAATGAACCAATCATGGTTAAATTGTAAACTATAAATAATGGTGTAGAGTGCTAATGACATGCAAATGTAACTGGTGTATGTTGGAATAACCAGCAAGCCTGCAGTTCAAGGATCATATAACAAAACTAGGATGACAGCCTTGATCCAGCCAGTTCAGTGATATTTATGTTATCAGAATTAGAAGATAGCTTTCCAGTGATGTAAATTATTAGTACATATACATTCTGTCTGGTTAGTGTATACATAATGTAACCGGTCATCTTAGTGGTATTGCTTACATTCTTTTTGCATTAACTCATCACACTCCATTCTCATGGAATTAAAAACAGGAAATAGTTTGCAGAGCAACAGAAGCACCCAGTGTATTTAACTGTGTGTGAGCACTGTGTTTCAGTAGATGTACTCTGTATTGTAAATGTATGACAAAGCATTTATTACTGTGTTATTGCCGTATTACAGAGCAAAGAGTGCTAAATAATCAATCAGTTAATGGTCTGTATGGCAGCTTGAACACAGCACATCCATTGTGCTTATGCTGTGAGAAGGATGAGTTTATGACTGTAGCGTAGTTGCACGTTTAGCCAGGGCTTAATGTCCTAAATTGGAGCTGACACAAATATTTTTGAAATGCAGCTTCAGCAACAGCTTCCAAGTTCTCCAATATTTCAGAAGGAAGAATCAAGGATTATTTCATAGGTTCTCAGAGAAGCTATTTAATTTTGTTGGAACAGGAGAAAGGGGGAGCATATCACAAAATACTTTAGCTTCCTTTCACTGATCATTATTAATTATATTCTAGCAGTTTTATCAGCTTCAAGTTGGGATACATATATGACTTGCTAGAAATATATTGATAGAGGAAAAATAGCTGCTTTAAGTTGCAGCTTTGAAAAATGCTTTGAAAACCTGTAGCTACATGTCTCTCAGTGATGCAACTTGCAAGTGAAGGGCTTGCACATTAAACTTATTTTTCACTTGCCTTCGTGGCAGGAAGGAGCTGTTTCTGTAAAGAGGAATAAAAAATGTGTGCTAATAAATTGCTTTGTACTATCTGGAGATTTGAAGAGTAACTTTTTTTATCCTCAATCTTGATTGTTTTATAATTAGATGCTGTTTTCTTTGCAGATAGCGAAAATATAGATTATGCCAATTTCTATCAAGGTTTGTGGGACTGCACGGGAGATGAAAGTGATGAGTTGACATTTAAACGTGGTGACGTTATCTACATTATCAGCAAGGTATGAGACACTGCTGGGGCTACATGGTTATAAAAAGAGAGCCATGGCACAAGGGCACATTCCCACAGTTCTATGGGGGGAAATTGGCACTCCCTTTCAGATCCTTTGTCTGCAATCAGATACTCACTGCAATTAATTATTTTGTCAAATGAACTATAATCACAATTAAAACATAGCCATGTAACAGGAATTAACTTTAAAGCATGTTTATTTACTTGTTAAATCTTGGCTACCATTTGTTAACTGACTTAACAGGAGACAATGTACTTTCTGCTTGTAGAAGTTAACCTTGTAGAATTTTAAGTTATCTTGTATGTTATGTTTTTTGTTTCCTGTTTTATATTCCTGACTCTGCTGATTCTGACTTTTTTGGGATCTTGCTACAGAAGATGGTTTGCTTTTTGAACTATGCTTTCATCTTTGTATGTATATTGTTATTGTTCTGAGAGCTCAGATTCCAAATATGTTTGCTCTGACCGATTTGGGCATTTTTTACTACATTTGTTTGCAAAGCAAAAGAGAAATATAATTTCTCTCATCTGAATTGGCACTAAACAGTAAAGCCATGAAGTTTTATTCTATGTTAATGTTTGGTTAATTTTCAGATTTTTCCTTGACCTTCTCAAGAAAAACAAAACTTCTGTTAAAATATATATCTCATGGTCCATTGAAGTCTACTTCTGAACAATTAATCAGAGGAAGTTTCTGTTTCCCCACGTATTAGAAAAAAAAGCTGAGCTTCTAAAGTTCTCATTGAAAAAAACTTCTTTTTAAAATACGTGTCTGTCTAATTGCCGCTCAGTGTAATTAGTACAAAAAATATTGTAGGTCACTGAAATACACAAGTAGGTGCATGAAAGCTAAAGGCATCTGTTTGTCCTAGCTTCAAATTAAGTTTTGTCACAATTGCTTTAAATCTTCTGTGATACCTTTAACTACATTTCCGGATAATAAATATAACAGTTTCTGTTTTAGATAAATTTAAGATTTATAGATAGAGGGATAGTCCTATATAAAAATATAGAAGATGTATTACTAATATTAATTCGACCATGTATGTCTTTTGAGGTATTTCATTGTCACTTAAACTAATAACTGAATTGCATTACTAAAGGCTGAATAAAGCTTGTGGATTGGGCAAGCTTTCAAGCAGTTATTCAGCACTGAAGAATTGTACTAATTTAAAGTAACCATCCTTCCCCCCTCTCGCTCCCTCCAAAAAGCCCATGAGCGAATGGATTCCACTGTACGAGTTTGGCCTCTTTGTGGGTTGTGCTCTTCGGGTACATTATGGGGACTATAAAATCTTAATCTGCAGCTTGTAGGTGAAAAAAATTGTTTGCTACTCCTTCCCCAAAAGAGTGAGAAATTTAATTTAAAAAATGGAGCAAAATAGAAAAACAGTAGCTTAAGCTGTCCTCTGTATATCAACGGTCCTGTTGCCGTGCCGTGATTAATCCGTAATCGGTCCTTGAAGCAGGCTTGCTGCTGCTCCAGATATATAGAGCCTCTCTCTATGGGAATGATTTCTACTTCAAAATACAGCCCAGAAAATTCAGACCTGTTTCGCTTAAAGATTGTTACAGCTTTTTCAGAAAAATGAGTTTTGGCTGCTACTGTCAACTTGGAATTTAGGGTCCTTGGAGGGGAAAGTGCCAGAGAATTATCTGTCTTAACCCTCCACTTGATTCAGTTTCAAGGTCTAATCATTTATGAGCTCTTTGTCCAGTAAGTGAAAATATAACCAAAGGAAAAGTGAGCCTAACCATCCTGAAGTGGGTCAAGACTTTTCTTCTAAAATATTTCCTAATCCACTACATTAATACTTGGATTTTGTGGCAGTCGGCAGGAATCCTAGGCAATTTTTTTATTTTTTCACACCATCTAGTGGTTGAAAATGAGAGATGCAGGTACTGACAGGGGGGCGATGTGTATGCATCCAAAATGGTGTCATAAATTCAGCTTCAGCTGAACCTAGCTGTGGCTTTATTGCCTTTCTATCATATGTCAGCCAGGAACATTACTCTTGAAAATCATATTTTGCTGATAAGGAAGTAAGTATGGGTATAGCCATGTTATAGTAGGAAGGGTGAAGCATTAACAAAATATCCAGCATATTTGTGCAACATGTAATAGTTCTTTGTTTTACAGTGAAATATAAATGGTATAGCCTGCTCTGATGAACGTGATAAGATAGATATTCATCTCTCCCAGCAACATTTATGCCAAAGCAATATTTTCACCAGCTTTTCTCATACCTGTTTAGAAATTAGGGGGAAAGCAATTATTTGTTTCCAAGAAATGAGATCATTAGTATAAGAGAAGTAATTATGAACCACTTTAGCAAATTTGGGCATTTAGAGAATTTAAATAAAGCAAGAGGAGCAAAACGTTACATATAAGTTTCTAGGTAAATGTCTTTTAGACAAATGAGCATGGTTTCAGTTTGGCACTGTTTACTTTCTAAAATAGCTAGGTATTATGCAAAGGTAAATCCTCAGAATTTGCTTTTACATGAGCATCAAAACTCAGTGTTATTGCAATGAGCATGAGCTCACATTCCGTCAACAGAGATATCTATGACCGAGTAGTGCAGTTACTGTAGAAAAACATGCTTTTCTTGTTTTAAAGGTGTATTCAAAAGCTATTTAAGCTATTTTCTAAATATTTATGTCAGTTGTGGCTTTTCTGTGGCAGCAGTCCTGTGGGCTCAAAAAAAAAAAAACAAACCCAAAAGCCTCACCACTTTTTTCTAGGTTTTTCTATCATGTTTCCCTCAAAAGTTGAGTTTTTCATCTGAGCAGAAGTAATAGAACTATCACAACAGTACTTGTTAACTTTATTTAAAAACGTAGTTAACATTTCAGATTAATTGATCAATGAATCTGTACAGATGCACTATTACTATTAATTTAGAATATTCTTAAATATTCAAGTGGCTTTTATCACTTATGCTATGAATGACGTGAACTTTCGGAAAACGATATACCCTTATTCCATTTTGTAATAAAAAGATATAGCTGAACTAATAAAGAGACTTGTTAATAACATTTCTTATTTAATATTGACTGTTAGAAATGCAATACTTTGTAGTCCTATTTTCTAAAAGGATGATTGCTCTTAACTCCTGCTCATTTATGGGCTTGCCTTTGCTTTCAAGCCCACGTGATAAATGGGAAAACAGACCACAATATAGCAATCATTTTTATAAATCTTCCATAGCTCTACTCAAGAAATCAATTTCCAGAAACAAAGATAACTGTGGATGGAGGTAGTTGTATTTTTTCCCTAAGTTTTGTATGGACAATTTATGCAAGTGCAACACTTGCAATACTTATTTGTTTGCTTTAGGCATATGTTTTGTGTTATGGAGTTCCATAGTTTCATCAGCCAGATGCAAGTAATAGTGAAAATATATCTCGATATGTTAGTGGGCACCTGCTTAGTAGATCTACTGACATTTCTTAACATTAAACTAATTTAATATACTTGTTTATATTTGTATTAAAATAGAAAATATTTAAAAATCAGAAATTATATATTAAACTGTAATTCTCCTTAATTGTTATTATTTCATTGCACACCAGTGCTGCTCACTCTGGTATTTATGATTCATGGAAACCTCATCTATGACAATCTTTTGCTCCAGAATTTTTCATGAAAGTAGAGTGTTAACTTGGTGCTTAGATTACCCTATATTCAGTGGTTGTAGGTTTCATGTGTGACAGATTTTTGTTCTTTCAATACAATAATGTTAAAATGCTCACATCTCAACTTGTATTTTTTGCCTAGTAAAAAGACAAAGAATCTCCATAGCTCAGGTTACTGCTTATAAAATAAAGGTGCAACTTAACCATGCAGCTGTTTCAGAATCACTGTGAACATTTTGTTCACTATCTGTATAATTTCAATAAAATATATTTATTTAGTATTTTTTTCCAAAACATATAAAAGACATACCAAAATCCCGAGTGTTTATTTTGTCAGGTGATCATACTGAGATCTGTAATTTCTATTCCATGGCCATACTGCATATGGCTCTTCTAGCAAATAGGGAGTACCAATAGGAGCAGGTTTGCAGAGTGAAACACTTAGTGCTTGAGCCCTGATGTCCACACCATGCTTTTTCAAAGCTGTTTGATGTCCAAAGAGGTCTAGCCTGGTTTTGTGGAATGAGACTACATTAATGGTTGGAGCATGTTCAAGTGCATCTTCCATTTTAGCTTCACCTGAAAGAAATGTAGTGTGTGTGCTCTGAGGCTGATGGCTCTGCAAAGGAATCCAGTGAGGGGAAGGTGGGAGTTTTGGGAGATTTAATTCAGTGAGATGCTCCCGATCAAAACTAAAATGCAGTACTCAGCTGTACATTACCTGTTTCCTGGCTTGTTTAGTTTTAATCTTTACAGGTGGGGGTGGGGGAACAGTAAGTTTGTGTCTGAAGACAATAGTGAAGGCCTTTAAACAGAAGGTTGGTTAGAACTTATACAAAGTGATTCTAGCTTTGTTGGTTTGCACACTCATAATATGTAAGCCTTTACCTATCAGATTAGAAAAAAAAAGTTGGCCACATGTCATCTAATGGAAAATAAAATGGCCTTTCTATTGTTCCGGTGTGTTTTCTGGGGGCAGTTTTGGTTCAGAACCCCATCTGCTTACTGTGATATATATTGGAAATCTTTAATTGCTGTATATTTTCTCTCATGTCATTGTGGGAAATAAAACCTAATAATGCAACCATACAATAAATCTGGTGCTTATATTTTTAAAGATGACCATTTTATTGCTGTCTTAAAACAACTCTACTACCTGTGAAAAAGTCTCATTCAGTTATTTAAGACATTTATCATTCTCTGCTTTTAGAGAAAATGCGGTTCTGTGCCAAAACTGCTCCCTGGTTGATAGTGTATCATTCAACAATTACACCAAAGGAAGTTCTAAAACTTTTTAGCTAGTATGAATCTCCTGGATGAATTGGAGATGTTTTAAAATATTATCTTGCCAAAATTGCACCCTAGGATGTTCTCTGCAAAAAATTTATCCCTGCTTCTGACACATATTTAGCTTGGTAGTAGAGGTTACTTATTATAATCTCAAACAAGGCTATAGATAATTTTTGCTTTAAACAAGGCTATAGATAATTTTTGCTTTTCAGTTTCAAAGTTTGCAGCCCATAACTTATTCAGCCCATAAGTTAGTATTCCTTACAATGCCACTAGAAGAAGGAAGGAGAATAGTCTTGAATTCACATACTACAGTTGTGTTTTTTTAAAATGCAACTCCTTATTTTTCTTGAAGGCATTGAAACACAATGATAATTTTCAGCAACTCTTTTTTTAAACCAAACAAATAAAAAAACTCCACACCACAAATAGGAAAAAACATACCATATGTATTCAACAATGGAGACTAATTGCACAAGAACTAGATGTTCTCAACTTTTGCTGAAGTCAGTAGAAGTTTATATGGTGCAAAGCATCTAGAGAATCTCATATAGGCACAGGAACTGTTCTAAAGGTAGCAACTGCTTTGGAAATCTTCATGTATAAAATTTTTCTCTTTTTGTACGCCAAAATATCAAAATTCTCTTCTAGAGAGGACTAAAATCTTGGATATAAATAATATCTGTAGAAAACAAGGAGTGTGTTTTGCTAACTATTGCATTTTCCCCAATACAAAAGGTTTTATGATCAGTATCTCATGAAGTCATGGGTACCTAGACATCAGCGGAGTGAAATGAGTGGCATGGGGACAAGGAGAAGCATTTGCTCACAGTGTGTTCAGTTGACAGCATTTAAGGAACCTGTAAACCCTGATGGGATTTTTACCCCCCACTATCTAGCATGCTGTACAGAGAGTGTTTTGCCAGCATATTAAATGTTAAATCATAACCTGTTCCTTCCTGCCCTGTGAAATTACTTCACTTTGGTTAATAAATTTCTGCTGGGGGAAAAGAAATAATCCACTCTATGACAGTGGAAATGCAGAAGTAGCTTAGAAAGCATTTGGTCATTTGTTAAGGTGGTTGTTTCATATTATTTGGCATAATATATTCCATTGCCCTGGTGCTTGTCTTCTGGGGGAGGGGTTGTGGTGGCCCCCTCCTCCCCCTGGCCCTGCTAACATTGCCTGGTATGGCAAATGTGCTCCCTGTCACATGGCAGAGCGTGGCCGCACACTTGTGCATTCTCCTCATTGCAAGGCCGCTGGATCTGGCCCTGCCCCCCTCTCCTATCCCTCTATTTGCCTTGGAGCAATTCATTTTGCAGTTATTGAATTTCTTTGGAGAGTTATTTTCATACAGCGAGCATCACAGCACCTCTGGATCTTGATAGCGTTTCTACATAAGGAGAAAGAAGCTTTGTGTTAGTAATTACCTAACATTGTCAGGAGCTGACTGCAGGCCTCTTTCTAGTGATAACAGAATAACCACATAATGTAGCTTTATAGCACATGATTAATAGAAAATAATTACACATCCTACAAAGGGATGCAATATTTCTTATAAATTGACTACAATGGTTTCCTGTAGATTAAAGGACTCTTCATTATTTTATCAGTCCTTCTGAAGTATAGTCGCTTGCCTATGTTAGCAGTGATATTAAGAGCTGAATGCAGTGAGGGATACCAGATGGTAAACCCAGTGGTACCTGAGATCTGAAGCTGATGCTTGCAAAATCAGTGTTACCCAACTTTTTTATTCATATAAAACTCCTAACTGTATTCATATCCTTCTATATATTAATCCTTATTTTCCACAAATATGGACTGCAGACTTTTATTCTACACATCTTAAGCAGCAGTAATAGACATATGGACCTCACAACAGCAGTGTATTAATGAAATTATATTGCTGCAAAGGAGTTTATAATTGATAACATTGATAGTAACAATACATCAATTTGGATTTTATGTGTGACTTCAAGAAAGGACTAGGGGGGCTGCTTATCTGCCTCACTAGTTAAGCACTCTTTCATGTTATTGAGGATGGGAAGGAGGGGTTAGGAGTTTAAAGAGAAATATCTGTACTTTAATCAGTTTGAAAGGGAGTGCTATCTAATTATTCTAAAAACAGAGATTAGGGTTTTATATTCTTGGTAGCCAGGTATCTGCATTATATTTTTGTTCAGACTTCTATAGACTGCAGATAGTTTAATTGGGATTCATGTTGCTCTTGAGACCCATGCAAAGAATAGTAATGTAAAGTAAAAGCTTCTGTGTTGCAATATTGTCTGTACGGTATAATGGTTGCAGTGAATCCTTAAATTAGTTTACTAGTCTGTTACATCAACATTCATTTCATCTTCTCACTTAGCTTCATGCCAGAGCAGTAAGTGGTGTATAAGTAAGTAGCAAAACCCAGAAAGTTTTCAAAACAGCAGCATGCTTTTAATTTTAATTTGAGCTATCTGAATTGTTTCTTTAAAACCCATTGTTTCTAAGTCCATGTAGTGTTGCTAAGTGGAACGTTTTCAATGGATAATGTAATCCAGAGGCTTTTTCTGTGCCATTTGTCATATGCAGTTTAATGACTGCTTAACTGAGCCACTTCCCTCATTTCATGTATTGTTTGTTTTTTTGGCTGATGTCTAGCAAAACTTGCTTAATCACTCTTGTCAGTCACTGTGCGAATTCCATGTAGCAGCTTAAAATCTTTTGTTGCATTCTCTAGGAGAGATTTATTGCTGAGATTCCAGTAGTATACGTGAGTGCTACTCCTTTCAGCAATTTCCCACTTTAGTCTTGAAATCTAGTTTGTATATTTAAACAGTGTATTGTGAGATAAAGCATAGATTTTTAAACAGGCTGATCTGCAAGATTATAAACCTCAGTGTTTCGCCTTTAAGGATTTGGGGTGTAATGTGAAGCCCCATGGGAAAGGTTATTACCTTCTGTGGAGAGCAGAGTGCACTCAAGATCAGATTCAGATACCTCTAGACATTCAAAACCAAACTCATCTCCAGCAGTCTGCTTTACAGTGGAAGAGGGAAGAAGGTGGAATTATTTTTGCAGCTTTCTTGTTTGCATGTTCACATAATAAATGAAGGTTTTCCTGCTGTTTTTTAAAGTGGATTTCCTTTAAATCACACTTACTGTAGTATTTCATGCATAGTAGGATAGAATATTTTAAATCACCAATTCACTGTTAAGGGAATAAAGAAAATGTTTAATTGAAGACTAATGTTCAGCCTTCCACAATTAGAAAATACAAAACTGTGTGTGTGCCTGCATGCATGCAAGAATTAAAAAAAAAAAAAAGAAAAAGAAAAAAGGCAAAAGGCAAAGAAAAAAGCCCACATGAAAGCAGGCCATCGTAGTTAAGTGGAGAGAGCTGAGTACACTAAGCACCTCATAGGACCCCAGAGAACTCTTGACCAGGCAAAATATGCCAGCAGCAAATCATTATAGCTTGGGCTCTAATGAAACTCCATTAACCCTTAAGCTCCACTTGGCTATTTATAACCAAAAAACTTTACCTACAGTTCAAAATAGTAGCGTCATCTCAGTAGCACCACTAATTCAAAATCCTAGAGCCTTTTGCCCTTCTCATCAGAAGAGCAGTGTAGCAAGAAACAGATGTTGCTTATCAGAGATATCTGTGTATTTTGTATTTATTTGTTCCAAAGTAATTTCTGTCTTACTAATAATTTAGTTTTGAATACGGTCTCTGTTTTAATAATGCTTCATTTGTAACTCAGTATATGTGTGTGTGCAATTCCAGCTGTTACAATTTATTGAACCATTGTTAGGATTGATCTTAAAATATCTCATAGGAAAAAAGTGAATTATATACCACAATATACAATAATTACATATCACTATTACATTATTTTATTTTTACAATAATTATATACCACAATCCCACAGTACTCTTACTTGGTACTGCTTTTGGAAGACATTATTTCTTTAAACTATTATAATTCATTTTGTTTCATATTTAACTCACTAAGCCTAAACATATTTGAAACAGGAGTACATTAGTCATCTGTCAGGAATATGAGATCTGCTGTAGAATTTTCTGCAAGCCTAAAGCAATAGTAGACTGTGTCCATATAAAGATATTAGGTATTAGATATATAGTGTTCCCTTCACATTTGAGTGCAATAGTTTTTAAAATAAGTTGATGGGAAGTTTCTTAAGAGTTTAGCTTGTGATACTAAAAGAATCCCTGTTGATTGTCATATGTCAACATTGTGCTATTAGATTTTAGTTACAAAGAAAAGGTTTTTGTATTATTGATGAACAGAAGATAAGGAGGTAGGCTATTTTTAGTAGGTGTTAGAGAAATGTGGCCATAATTAAAAATTTTCTTGAGTATGTCAGGCCTTTTTAAAATTTAGCTTCTGCCTTTGCCTAACTGCATGTGAATGCCTATAACAAAAAGATAAAATGTTTTAATTTTCAGTTGAAATGATTATAACTGTATATAAGAGAAAGCATCCATAAGGAGTTGCATACAAACTCTATTGCATTTATATCAGACTAAAGGTTAATACTGCGTATTGTTTTCAATTAGGAGTACGATAAATTTGGCTGGTGGGTAGGAGAAATGAACGGAACCATTGGCTTGGTGCCTAAAGCCTACATAATGGAGATGTATGATATTTGAGAGGCCTGGGTAAGTACATTTTAATCCAATCTTCTGTAATGGCTTATATGTTCCCTTGTTCTCTGTTTCATAAGTATGTCTTTCCTGGAACCTTTGTAGGAGTCCTGTTAACATAAAGATTATGGCAAAATATATTGAAGGTTCAATTAAAGTATTTTTTTTCTGAGATTCTATATGAAATATTAAACCACAAGGTACAAAAGATGATATATTTAATAACTGTGTTCCTTTTCCAGATTAAAAAAAAATAAAATTGGTGTTGTTTCTATTTAGTTTTGTTACTTTAGTAATACATATATATGTATCTATCTGTGCAGAAAATTGTGGAAGGGGATGGATATTTGGACTGAGTTTGATGTGCATGTTTGAGGGTTTTTGGTTAATGGTGAACTTTCAATTTCCCTCTCCCTAATCAGGAGAAATCTGCACTTGAAATGAAGAGTGGTGTGCAGCTGCAGTTTACAGACCCAGCCTCTGGAAGAAGATTCTGCTGTACATGTTTTGCGGTTTCAGTGAACAGTTAGATCATTGCCTTGTGTATATTAAGCATTATAAACTGTAATTGATCATAACTTTACGGAAACGTTCTTCTTAGCCACTTTTTATAGAATTGTAATAAATGGTAATTAACATATGGGGCACAAGCAGCCATATAGTGCCTGTTGCTCTTTTTTTAACGTTAGCAGCACTCTGTACAGCCATAAGTTTGTGTTCTCTCAGGGAATTTTGCTATCTTTTCCTGTTCTGCAGATTCAGAATAGTTAAGCAGAGCGTCCAGGGTAAACTATTACTCAATTCATGTGGGCATTAACTTTTTGATGCTTATTGTACATCTTGTGCAGTTTCATCAGAAACTAGAAGGTAATTTATGTATAATATTTCAAGTCTTCAGGGTATGTTCAAATGTTTTTAAGTTATGCTTTAGCCAATGAATTATTTTTCTCATATGTTTAGTATTGTATTATTAAATACTATTTTGTTGACGTACAATGAAGACTTGATTCTTTTGCTGGTGTAATAAATGGGCCTGTGTGGTAATACTGCCCTGGTACCATTCTGACTTGGACACGGTAATTCTACGAAAATTTGTGAAAATATATTAAGTGAAATTTTTGTGAAGTCAACACAAACTAAATTGCAGGTAAAAATATTTTTGTCGGTAATAGTATGAAATGTTTTATCTATACCTTATAGATACTTTTGCAGAGTTATGTCTGGATACCTTGCTTGTATGTGGAATTCCGATACAGGTTGTGCAACAGAGATCTTCATCTTCACCCTGTGTGGATTAGATCAGCTCCCTGCATTCTTGTGTCAAAGCCAGAACTTCGTGGATAATCAAAAACATTGATTGAAACATAAAAAAGTACACTAAAATACTACCACTTGTGGACAAGTGGCTGGGCAAGTCAGAGTTAATACTTTACATACTGTTCTTTTGGAGATGTGCTTTACCATTAGCATGCAAGTTCAACTTTTTTGGGTCATCCCGGACAGTTGATTTGTGAGACCTTTTAATCTGCCGACAAGGCCAGCCAGGCCAGCCTGTGGCTGCTGAGCCTGCGCGGGTCCCCCTGTAGTTGCTTGTGCTGTTTATGCTTCAGGCAGACCCCGGGAACAGTGTGGGTTAAAAGGAATCGTCAGTCTGAACTCGGAATTTGGATCCTTTCAGTAAACTAAGATGTTGTGCTCTGTGTTAGCTAATGGATGGTACTTGCTGGTACGCTGAATTCTAATAGGCGGCAAACGGGACCGAGTTTTGTTGTAATTTTTTAAAGAGATAGTCATTGGAATTGATTCCGTGCGTTATCAGCGAAGCATTAAAATGATAGATTGTAGTCTTCAGATCTTTTACTACTTTAATTTGTCAAGCCTACTGGTGGATTGTGTACAGAATGTGAAGCGTTAATAGTGGGGCTGGAAACGCTCCTTCTCCCATGTTAACATGGCAGCGCCATAAATCTGCCCACCGAAATGGCTTTTTATTAATTACAGAATTCCGAATCCCACCACCACCATGCACTTTTTAGGGGATAAGCCCTCCCCCAGCTCCCGAGGCCTGTGTCTGGGCCGGCTGTGGGCGCGGCGCTTGCGCTGCGCGGCCGCGGCGCTGGGGGGCAGCAGATTTTCGTGGGACGGGCGGAG
>VWZU01001018.1:710115-720115 GCA_013397095.1 Sterrhoptilus dennistouni
ACAGCCGGAGACATCAAGTGGCTTTTGTCTGTAGTTCTCTTTCAGGGCTTCCCCCTTCTTAGTACTTATTGCTAGGGGAGGGTAAATAAACTGCCTTAAATTCAAAACGTGAAAGATGTTCTGAAACTCACTGGTAGAGTCTCGGAATAAACCAGCAATGGGCCACGGATGAATGGTTTACTTTAAATATGTGCGAATACCGTAACCTTTTTTGGATAAGAAAATCTCAATACAACTTAAATGAAACTCGGGTAGAAGACGCTAATAGCCTAATTTTCTTTGTTCTCTTAGATTGTGCTTGCCTTTCTGTGAACGGTGAGAGAGCAGATTTTTAGAAGGTGATTGTAACGCTCACATTGTACAGCGTTTTACTTGATTATTTGCTGTGTTCTGGATTTGTACGGTACTGCCATTAGATCTTATAATAATGTTCTACTCTGCAAATTTTTAAGGTTCAAATAAAGTTTAATTGTTTGCAAACTGTTATGATGCTAATAATTCAACAGCCTGCTGTGTTACTAATGAAATTACTTTGTTATGATTAATTTGGAAAATAGTGTGTTGATTGTAGTAATTAAGCACAACAAGGTGAAGTAAATGATTCTAATGCCATCTGGCCTCCAGACTGAATGAAGAAATGAAATGGGGCTGTCATTTGAATTTATTCAGAGAAGTAAGGGTAATACAAATGCTTTTTATAGCAGAGGCACCCGGATATAACCATGGCACTCTGTAGTATCTTTTCATGGGTTTCTGTATACGGATAACTGGTTCACATATTTTTGCAGCATCTTGTTAGGATATACCTCTTTGTGCATACTGCCACTAATTACATGTCCTGATGGCAGTGCATGCACTGGTTCTTCTATCAGAAAGATGTATGGATAAGGTTTGGAGACGAGATATGGCTCAGCTTACCTTTTGCTCCCCAATTAAGGATAAAAACTTTCTGTGACTGGAATTAAGCTGAAAGTGAATACTAATTCAGATCCCATTCTAAATTCAAAGCCATATGCATAAACTTATTTCTTTTTTTTTGGCTCTGCAGTCTGAGTATGACACAGTATTAGAAGGAACATAAAGAATAAGCCTTTAGAACCTGATCCAAAGACCGTTGAAACTGAGAAACTATTGAATTCACTTGCTTTTGCATCAAACAATAACTCAAAACCAGATAATACAGGTTCTAAGTGCTTTTTTGCTGAATACTCTTTGTCCTCTTTCTGAAAGAGATGCAATTATTTCCATAAGCTGAATCAAACAAAAGAACATCACTGATTTCTCTAAGCCAAATGATAGAAATCCATTTTTCTATCTCAGGTGAAACAAAATAGAGTTGTGGGTGTAAATTAGAATCTTGGCTTGGTAAAGTTCAGTGGGATAGGGAAGCTGTAAAATATTAAAATGTGCCCAAGTAGATGACAGTGGTGTGCTCTTCAGTGGCATGAGCCATTTTGAAGTTTCTCTCATCTCTCACTCAAGTTGATGAAAAATTTATTAGTAAGTAACTGTGGGAATAAGCATATGCATGCAAACCTTATAAACAACTTTCCTCTTTACATAGCACAAAGTACTGATAAACTCTATAAGACCTTCACTTACCAGGGTTTCTCTGAAGCCGATATTTCTCAGACAGGAGTCTGCTTAATTCCATCTTTATTTAGGAAATCTGACACTAAGCTCAGCAAAGAGTGCTCTGCCAAATCTGCATCTGTCTTAGTGTTCATTTCCTGTCCAACGTCCATTGTCTTACTGTGAGGGACCAGCACCAACCAACTTCACATTATGAACTTAAAATTATGGATTCAAGCTGGGTGTAAGTACAGAATTTGGCACTTCTGGGATGCAATTGTGACTTGACTCATCTTTCCATCCTATAGGAAGAAGTAAAGAGGGCTTAGATGGTGGCAGGGTGTGCAGGTGAAAGGGATGCAGCTTTTCTTATCCAACTTCCTTGTGCTAAGGAGTATATATATTTATTTTCCCTTTAATTGTAAAGCAGATCAGGTAGTGACAACCCATGAATTGTTATATCATAGCCTTTCACGGATTTGTTTAGAAACAATTCTGTTTCTGCTGTCTGGAATTGTCGTTAGTCCAAACTATCATACAGAGAAATTCATAGAAATTCAATTGCTGGGTTCAGAGCAAAGTAGAGGAAGAACCTCTGCACCTGAAAGCTATCGTAACATAAGTCAAATTTAAAACTGAAACTGTCAGCTTCTTCCCAGCTTTTTGGGAGGACAAGTCTTTTAATTAACAGGAAAAGCTTAAAAATCCAAGCTGTCATCTTGTAGCAGTGTCTCGGAGAATAAAGTACAACAGTGCAGGCAGTCTGAGAAGAGCTGCTGGTAGATGAAGAGGCAGATAGTTTCAAATGCCACTAAAAACCAATCTATCTCTATTAATTTTCTGCTCTAGCAAACTGATATGTTGGAGCTTTTATCCTAAAGTATCCTCGCTGTCTCATAACCCATAGAGCAAACTTCCTTTCACCCTCTATTGTAAAGCAAGTGCTACTCCATAAAGAGATTTGTTGGCTAATGAGCATTTTACAGCAAGACTTTAAAGTTTATGCTTTGAGATGAAAAAAAAAAATCCACGTTCAGTTATAGTGGGAGGATTTATGTTGGCAGAAGAGAATTACCAGTTTGGCCACTTCCAATCTGCCGTAATTGCTTCTGTATTTGTAAATAGTGCTGTGGATTTTTTTATGGCCACGGTAATAAGGACTTTAGTTTTACACCTCATGCTACAAGACAAGTATGTAGCACCCCAGAACTGACCCCCGTGCAGAGCTACCTGGGGTAAAGGAAAAAAGTATTGCACCAGGATCATTATCAGTCTTTGAAAAGCCAGCAGCATGGATGTGTGCCCTGGCAGCCTCCCACCCAAGAGCTGACATGGCCCAATGCTGCTTTTTAATAGTCAAATCTAATAGGGTCAGCATGAGAAGAGCAGAGCGCAGACAGCCTGACAGGCGCAGGCGACTCAGTTTGTTCATTGGTGGTCTTCAGCCTCTCAGACTTACTTCAGTGTGGAAGGGAAAAGATGGAATCTGTAAACAGTCACATGGCATCGGGAAAGCATCTTCCTTTTCTGTCTTGCTCTCTTCTGAGAGGACTGCCATTCTTTCCTTATATTTAAATTAAAAGCAGTCAGGCATGAATGCAGATGTGTATGTAGGAAGGAGTGGGTTTTATTATATCGTCAGTTACAATCTTGTTTTGATGCTGGTATCTCCTTTCTGGTGTTTATGTTGACATGCTTATAATGGCCGCACTACCTTTACCACAGAAAAAAGGTATTTCTAGCTTTGAAAAAAAATATTTACAGTTGTTGAAAGGCTCTATTCTATTAGCTCCTCTTTTGTCATTTTCCACCATTTTAGTTCATTGTGTCAGCAGTATCTTATCAAAATCTCTGTCTTTCGTGATATAATTTTTGCTTGCGTGTAAAATATTCCAGACTAATGTTTTGAAACTTCTTTCCTTATTTTCATACTGATTTTGGACTTTGAGGGTATTAGACCTCAATGGAAGGGGAAGGAGTGAATAATCTGTGCATCTAGAGTTCTGTTACTTGACTGAAAAATAGGCAATCCACATTAGCAATTGTGAGAACTGGTTTGGAAGGTCTCTAAACTAACCAGCTTCCTTTCTATTCAGTTGTTTCTGATTCTGAGAGTTGCACAGTATGCTTAACCACTTCTAGACTGAGACTACCTATTCAGCTATTTGCTGCCCTGTGATAGCCACCCAAGGTCGCCTATAGGTCATTATTGACTTGTGACCAGAGTTCCCTCCCTCTAATGTATTCTGCTTTAAAGGCAGAGCTCAGGAAACAAAGAACCTTCTCTCCTGAGCTTTGTAAATTTTCAGGTGAGTGAAAGCTTGAAATGCAGAGGCATCCAGAATAATCTCTCTCACTAAGCCATGTTAATGATTTGTATTTCTGTGAATACTCTCTCTTCACTTTACTCCTGCATTCATTTACTTAAAAAAATTGTGAAGAGGAAAACATGTACTATGATATATCTTCTTAAAACATCGAATTTTGACAGAATTGGGTCAAATTAATGTTTCAGGTGCAGATTATGTGAATGCTACTTGAGAGTGTGAACCTGAATCCATACCAGTGGTGGTTTCTGTCAGGCTTTGGCAAACAGAGGAGAACAAAGAGCTGCATATCTGGCCCTTAGCTGAAAACTGAGGTTTACTGATCTATGTCTGATATTATCTTAGACCCTTCAGCTGCACTGTTGCTTCTGAGCATCTCTAATAAATTCAATGAGCTAGAAATTTATGCAGGTGTTTGTCCATCAGGTGTGGATCAGGGTTTTGAATTATAGCCTGATCTGACGGAGTGGCATATAAAACCATGAGGTGATACGTTCCCTCAGACTAGCTGATGATTCCAAGAATCATATGTGCACCACAAAGGGATTTCATCATGCCCATTTCATTAAAGGTAATGATAATGTATTTCAGTAGAATTCCATTTTGCACATTCTGGCTGATATAAAGGAGGCCTTCATGCAAAATACCTTTGCTTAGATGCCATAACATCTGAAACATGAGGAATACATGTTAGAGTAATTCAGTCTGAAACTAACGAGGGTGACTCACAGGGATCACATAACAGAGTACTGAGCAGCTACTGAGGGCACATGTATTTCATTTGGTAAACAGTATTTGGTTATGAACTAATTGGGATAATGCAGACAATTATTTCAATAACTTTGTCTAGTTAACACTAACAATAGACATACTGTTTGTTAAATGTATTAACTGAAATTGCAGTAGCTGTTCATCATAATACTTGGTAGTGTATGTCCTTCCCTTGTCTGTGGGCTTGTGAGTGTTCTGCTCATCCTGAATGTTGTCATTTTTGCTGGTATTACAGAAAAAAAAATTGAAATGTAGGCAGTTGTCAATGGCACAAACATCTTCTGTCTTTTCCACTGTCTGCTTCTTGAAAACAGTCAGTTCCGCATGTATAGTCTGAAAAAAGGGAATTTAGCCATGTGACTCCCCCTTTAACTCAGCAAAAGTTATGTAGGTAATTCTTAATTTGAGGGTACAGTATTAACTCCTCATTCACAAGGGTAAGCATTAGTCACATAGTTCCCTTGGCTTTATTGCAACTGCTCCTGCAACTTCTTACTTGTGAGATACAGGATTTAGAATCAAGTTGTTAAATATTGCAGAACATTTAATTTTTGTAGTTTAAAGTAAAGTGCTAACCATCAGTTAACCACCCAGATACAGGGTGCCAGTTTATCTGTGAAGTGGTTCTTGATGTTCAAAATCACTCTCTACCCAGTACTTAAGAAATGCAGGGAGTATTATGAACACAAAGCGAATGGCTTTGGTGATTTTGATCTCCAGAGAAGATCTCCATGGCATAAGATGGTTCTTGTAACCAGATGGAAGTATTTTACATCCTGCTCATTTTGAACTCCCAGTTCACACCCCGATGATCTGTACACTCTGCACTGAAGTCTGATTGATTATACCAGGATTAATTGGGTTTTACTCTTCTGAAAATGTTGCAGGTGTGCCAGATGTGAGAAAAGTTATGTTTGACCCCGTCTGTTTCATTGTCTGCTCCATTCCCCTACCAAATCAGAATTGGGTAGGGGCAGGTACTAGTACTGTCTTCAGGAATCTTTATTATAGACAACTGTCAATGGCAGATGAATGCTTTGGCTGTGCCTCTCCTTTCAGCCAAAGTGTCAGTCTATAGTAGTGAGGATTTATCTTATTATATGAGTATACTGACACAGAATTATAACATCTGTATATGGGCCACTGACAGTCCCTATGTCTCCTAGTATATTCTATTTTCTCTAGGCCAAATTTATTGCTCTCGTAATTAAGTCCTATCCTGAGAACTTAATGGAGTCGCAGGTTCTGAAAGTAGCAGGAAATACAGCTCCTTGCCAGGAGCTTGCACAATGTCTGCTCCAGTCTGCCCAGCATGTAATTCCACCTGTTCTGAGGGAAAGGTGGGTGACAGAGGACGTGGCTTTAGAAGAAACTCCAAATTGGTAACTTTTATCATTTGTTCCATCTCATGTTAGGAATGCCTGAGTGGCCTTTTGTTCTCAGTAACTCTTACACCCCTAGTTGCTAAATGGGATCATGTTAATCATGGATGACATCAAGAAATAACAGGCTTACATTGCTTCCAGGTAGAGACGGAGCAGGCACAAGGTGAAGCTTTCCAGTGGTGAGAGCAGTGAAGCATTGGGGTTGGTTGCCTGGGGAGCTTCTGTGATTTCCATTTCTGGAGGATTTGGAGAACCTGCAGGGGATGAACTCACCTGCTAGGAATGACTGAACCATGGCGATTCCTGCCTTGGGGTTGGGGCATGTACTAAATCACCTCCTAAGGTCTGTTCCAGACCAGTTTTTTGCAATTCAGTAATTCAGTGGTGAGCTGACACTGCTCTGAAATGGCAGAACAAATACAAGCCCAGTCTTATTCTTTCCCTGGTACACTAAAAATGCTGCTGCTCTTTGTGGGTTTATGTGTTCCTTATCCTCCTTCAACTTCACAGTCTCCAAGCAGGAACCAAGTTCGCTATTTCTTACCCAGCAAGCATGTTAGTGCATAACCTCAGTAATTAATTTGGTCCACAATTAGTATGTTTTTAAAAGGGTAAAGGATTCTTTAAAGTATCATATACCTCAAAGTGTGGCTGGCTGTGACAGATCGTAACCAATTTTGAGTATATACAGTGTTACAGTGATTGTAATTGAAATGGAAAGCATTTAATTCATGTTTTTAAAAGCAAAATAGCTACAATTTCCGATTGTAGCCATTTATTCACCTTAGGTAATTAATTTTCATTAACTAGTTGGGTGTCTTAAGAAATAGAGAAAAAGATAAAAATAGCCTTCAGTTTTGTCTGTTGTCTCTTCTGAGAACAGAAAGGGATTTTTCCAGAGTCCACTGAAGTAAATAGAAACATTCTCATCCTTATAATAGGCTTTAGATCAGATCCATATGTAAGAATATTCCACCCCCCTCCCCCGTTTTTTTTCCCCTATACTCTTGAATTGAATGTATGACATATATTTAATCCTGGCAGTATTCTTTATCTCTATGAGAAGTCCTTTTAATTCTCTGTAAGAAAGTGTTCTGTGATGTGGCTACCTGATTTTATTGAAACTCACATGTCAGGAAAAAAAATTATTGCCTTTCCTGTCAAAACTGACAGTAATTACAAGGCCAAATATATTGCTGTGATTGACTTGTAAAACCAAATCTGTAATATTTCAAGTTTGTGAGTTGCTTGTGCAGCTCTCAGGAAATATAGCCCAGTATTTTCTTTGCAAACTGACATCTCTTTATCCGTTTCTTTTATCATCTTTGTTTTTATTTGTGAGAGCAGCGAGCATACAGCATTTATGTGGAATGGACTGGATGGCATTTAATGAGTTGGCTTCTGGGGAAAAGTAGCTAAACGGTAGCTAAAGGAAAGCCAGGAAGGTTTAAGCAACGGTACCTTTTATGTGCTCCTCTTTATGCATAATCTTTCAGCAATAAATTCTGCATATTGATTTCTTAATTGTAATGGAAACATACTTGGACAGGAGCAACATTATAGCCTATTTGGTGCCTTAATTTTTAAAGACATTTTAAATTTTAAAGTGGATACTGCACTAAATGCAGGACAGTGCTCTTAACTTGATGTAGAAGCACTTGCTCGTCAAGGCTGTGTTGCTGAGAGTTCTTTCAATTTCAGCTGCTTTCCCTTCTCTTACCTCAGTAAAAGCAGAAGAATCTGTAGTTGGTGTTTAGGCACACTTAACATGTGTAAAATTCACTCCAGATCAGACAAATCACTTTAAACTGCTTAGTGAAGAAGCCCCCAAATAGGTTTCTGCAAAAAATAAGTATAAAAGTTTCACTTGTTTATTTGCCTATGAAAAAAATCAAACATGCAATAGTTTCCAGGTTAATAATGAACATTTCTGAGCACTTGTAGTAAAAAGTGATCTTTCTTTGGCTGAAGGAAAAAAAAAAAGGACACCTACACATCAAGTAAATGTATAAACCAAATGCTGGCTTTAAGACTTCTTAAAGGAGGACTAACAGTACTGCCTGAAAAATAAAGTGAAAAGAGGCAAATATATCTTAAACATCATGTAGTCATTTAGCTGGAGTGCAAAAAATAAATACAAGTGTTAAAGCGATATATATTAACAGCCACAAAGAGACACTTGGAAGTGGCATCCACAATATCGTGTATTGTTTCAAATGTACAATACCAGATTATTTTGAAACAGAAAAGATGAAGTTGCCGTTGCAAGAGAAAATATTCTCCATTTTACTTCATCATTTCCAGTCTGCTGGCTGTTTGGATGGTATTCCTGTTGCGGTTTTAATTCTTCTTTTTTTTTTTCTTTCAAAATTATTTTATATTTTATTCTAAATCCAAACCAGTGAAGCAAAGCCTGGGAAGTAATAATTTCTTTGACTCTTAATACAGTCTGTCTTCTTAATGAGCCTACTGCACTGCCCTGAAAACAGCCCTTTACAAATAAACATGCTGGAAGTGATTTAGCCACAATGTCCAGACTATGTAAACATCTAATTATTACAATAAAATTGTCAATAAATATACATTACTGCTCCCTTTTCAAACATTAACCAACTTTCTCTTTGCTTGATAAAAAGGTATAAATTGTATTTTTATGTCTCGACGGGTTTTGTTTTCATTACCCTGCTTGCTGCTCTCCAGACAAAAGAACGCAGACTAATGTCTGAGTTATTCCTGGATGGTGAAAACTCCTACAGTTGTTTATTAACATAAAGTGCAATGTTTCCTTTCACAGCAAAATGAACTCCAAGCTTTCACAATCTGATGTTTAGTCACAGCATCTTCCCCCCCACCAAAACCAAAGCTATAAAATCTCCTATAGCAGTGTCTGTAACTGTGGGATAGGCACACCATTGAAACACACTTACTAGAGGGAGGAGAGTACATAATGCTGCTTTAAGACTGAGAGAGAAGATAGGAAAAACCACAGTAATTTCCTCAAAAATATGAAGCGGTACTTTTCGAATTATAGCATCATGTTGACCATAAATGTGGCATCAGCTCCCCCCCCACCTCCCCCATACGTAGCCCCTTTTCACATTTCTTATATAACTGGAACATTAACATTAGAAAAGCAGAGCGATATTGAATCCTAATGAGGTCTGGCCTATATGCTCCAGCAAGAGAAGAATGAGGATAATTCATTTGTATGCCGCGAAGCATCCACAACTCCATGAGCATCCCCGTGGCTTCGGCTTGTGGTGCTGATCATCTGTTCCTACTTTAGGGGGTTTCATTGCTCTGAGCAGCATCTGAGCTGGGGAAAAAATAGTTAATCGCTTTACTGCTAGCTTTTGTTATATAATGACAATTTAATACGGTGGCTATTTTTTTGTTAACCTGCTTTAAAAAGGTCTTTCAAATGGTTAAATTAATCTTCTGATTAGCTGTGCCTGCCAGGTAAAATATAAGGAGGAAAATGATGTGGAACACAGCAGTGTAAAATGCGTTAGCCAGTCTTGGTAAACATGTCTATTTTAAATAATCAATGTAATGACACGCGGCCATTTGCTCGGAAAATATTTTTTTTAAATACTTTTTATTCTATTTTACTGCCTGTGATCACAATGCCTTTTTTATCTCCCCCCCCCCCCTTTTTTTTTTAAATACTGAAGATACTCAGCTGAGCGGCATGTTATTTAAAAAAAAAGAAAACAGAAATGTTTACCAAAATCAAGGTATAAAAGATCCGTGCAAATTGCCATGTAAAATGATCTGCACAAAAAGGCATCGGGGAAGAGAGGGAAGGCTGTGCCAAACAGATGGCACACCCTGCTGTGTTTTTGATTGAAAAAGAAAGGTAACATTTGCAGCCACGTCAAAGAGACAGTGATCAGCTAAACAAATTGGTCTCCGAAGTGCACCATTGCTGGAGCAAACCCTGCT
>VWZU01001018.1:722615-771070 GCA_013397095.1 Sterrhoptilus dennistouni
ATAAATCTTTGATACTTACAACTATAATATCCATGCTCTACGTTTTATTGCAGATATAGGTAGACAGTCATTATTTCTGACACTTTCTCAGCATTACAAGGAGTACTCTAGGGGAACAACTAGTGTACAGACTTACAGAAATAGATTGATATAACCACATGGAAACCAGTTACTTGCAGTCAATATAATATTCCCTTAATGATGTTAAACAGTCATGCGGATTCCAAGTTTAATGTAAAAATCCTATCTTTGAACAACCAGAGTTATCTACAAATTAAGTTGCCAGAAGCTAATTTTTTTGTTGTTGTTATATGTTGAGAAATATATTACTTGGAACAGTATAATTTTTTGGTTTTGTTTTTAAGCATTACAGTTTATTATTATTTAGGAGATATTAAAACAAACCATGGTCAACAATGATCCCTTTCCAGCCCTTGTGGGAGATGGAAGCAACACTGTGAAGCAGAACACTAAAGGATTCTCTGTGTGGTGGTTGTGTGGTAGGTCCTGTCATCATGTAAATTCAGTGGACATTAACACAGCGAATAATTTCCCATATGGAAAAAGAGCTAAAGCTGGACTGACCCACAAACCCAGGGAGGCATTAGATGTATTTGTGCTGCTTCTGCTTACTGGGATTAATTCTTGACCCATGGGAGAGGCAGCGCAGGATCGGCGTGATGGCTGCTCAAGGTGCTGTCACTAAACTGAGGACACTTGAGTGACTCACTCACTGGTGGCACAGACACTCCAGTGCTTTGATGAGCCAGACTGGCTGGCACTTTGGAGAACAAGCCTGAATTTTTTATTTGCCCCTTGCAGATGAAGTTTCAAAAACAAAAAGGCATTTCTGGAAGAATCAGTCACTGACTTGAACAAGCCATTTTTTAAATTTTTTTAAAATTTTTTTTCTTCTTTCTTTCTTTCTTTCTTTGGAAAGTTTAATTTTACAAAAAATTTACTCTGGCTTCTGCTGAACATTCCAAATTTCTCCTAATGGCTCCAGAAGTGGCACTGATACAAACACTTGTTGCAGTAGGAGGTGTGTATGACACTCCTCACTCAATTAATGACCTTTGAGGATGAACTGTAAGGGCTAGTGTTTTGGGAGAGGAGGAGAAAGAAATATCAAAATGGGGTTTCTTATGCTGTCCTAGGGCTTAAGCAATGTTGCTGATAAGCCAGCTGTTATTTTTTAATACTGGATGGCTGGAGACCAAGGAATTGTGATGACCTCAGTGATCTGGTGTGGTTTGTGGCTGCAAGGTCTGCGGGATGGTGGCAGCCTTCCAGCTCCCTGTACATCATTTGCAGGTTGCTGTTTCTGACCAGTGTTTGTTATTGTAAAAGAGTGACACTGCCTATAACTCATCCCTAAGTCTCACCTCGTGGGTGTTGGAAGAGCAGTGGATACGTGCTCATGCACACAAAAGTGTCCCCACAAAAAGGAACGTGCCCACCTGGGCTACCTGCAAAGGCCTTGTCACCACCCTGGCTTACCTCGGCGTGATTGACGATAATTAGGTTTCAGCTGCCTTCTGATGCAGAAACACACACCATCACGGCATGGGCAGCCCTGCCTCAGCAGTGGTGCCTCTGAAAAGCTATTGATTCCACACTTGTACATTTTTAAAAGGTCATGGCAATAATTCCGCCTGGATTGTGCTAAGTGAAAATAGTTTGCCGAGGTAATATGGTTCCTGCTCGCTTCCAGAGTAAACAAAAAGCCAGTGTTTTTTATTATTGGTTTTAGCATATTTTAATTACATCTATTTGCCTTGCTCTCACACCATGTCAATGAGTTCTTTGTGAAGTTGTAGGGCAAGTGACCTTCAACATTATATGACTTGGTTCTGTGCAGAGATATTTTATTTTTCTATTATGTAAGATGTGCTGGAAGCGCTTATCATTATATGGTGCTCACATTAAAAATTAAAAGCATAAGATTAAAAATTACCTTTTTCTCCTAGTCCTGTCATATATCTGTCCATTTTAATAAGACAAACATATCTACAGCTCAATGACTATGGTATTAAATGTGCCTACTTTTTTGTAAAATATCATTGTAGTTGCACAAACAGCCTTCCCTGGCTTGACTGGGAACAGATTCTGCCCAACAATTCCGTTTGACTAACAGGCTATATAATGCAATGAGTTGACTTATTAGAATACATAGCTACTGCAGCCTAAGTGCCCGAGAAAGATGACAGAAAGCTGTGGATACTGTGGCATAAATTATTTCAATAGCTGTGCTCCACTTAGTGGCTTTGTATTCTCTTTGGTTTACGAGACTTAAAACCAGGGCTAAACTCAAGGAGGAGAACAAGAAGGTAAGATTTTGTGCACAGAGTCTTCCTATCTTCTTACAGTGTTTTTTAATCCTATACTTCCTTTGTTTTAAATTATTTTACTCTGTCAATCATATGTATATCAAGAGAGATCTTAGATTTCCTATGAGTACAGCTTTATGCCTCCACATGGATCCACTGAAGGATAGAGCTGAATGTTCCCACCCTAGAGCACGGGTTTTGCCAGGGTGACATCCTCTGTATGAGAGTATATGGCAAAAGATTTTCCCCCAAATCATCTTTAGCATTAATCGTAAGTGACATATTCAGAGATGGAAGCTTAAATGTACTATGTTCCCATGTGCATCTACTCAGTCCCACTACAGTTACCATAATTCACTCCACAATTGATTGTTAATTTACTTTAATACACATGTCTGGACCTGATAAATAGTGAGAAAGTAAGTATGTGATAGGCTATCCAACCTTCTTCATATAGATGAAGAAATACTACAGAGTTGATATCCACATGCTCTCTGAACACAGTGCTGTATTCTGGTTTTCTGTTCACAGTGTTGTAAATTTGTCAGCCTAATGGGACACTTGGTAAGATGTTTTCCTTTTAAAGTGCTTAATGGAAGTAGGTATTGCATTGATCCAAAATCTAGTCTACCATTTCATATAGTGGGATCTGAAATTGTGTAGTTAGCTGCATAGAAGTTAACTGGTCTTTCATTCTTTTTATTTTAGACTGAATTTTGCCAACCTCATACTCAGCCTACTGTTTATATATGGAATAAAATCAGTATGCAGTCTGGCCACCAAATTCCAAGGTCATATTTTATTTTCATACAGTGTAAACACAAGTGGACAGGGAAAGTAGGCAGAACACACAGCCAAATTTTGTCTTCTTTCTCTTTTTCCCTGAAGTGGAAGGGCTGTGGCAGTGGCGATGAAATACCTGCACCAGGATAGACCCAGTGGCTCTCAGGCCAGTAACATGTTTTTTTGAAAAGTGAGACATTGACAGAACAAGATCCATGCAGATATCTGGTGATTCTTCCCTAAAATATTCCCTGGCAGTCACTAATTTTCAGGTCAAGTGCTTCTTAAGCAGGAGCAATGACTCTATATTTAGTACCACAGATGGATTTTTCTTCCCTGGAAGGATAAAGTGAACTCAGTTACTCAGTATGATGGGTGGGAAACTTTGGAAACAGTTCACAGTGTAAGCATTCATGATCAATCTTATGAGCTCTTGAATGTTGGAGGTTTGAGTCAAACAAGGCTGATACTAGCTTTGGTTTTGCCACAGCCATACGCCAGTGATAAAAATGTGCGTCTAAAGGCCAAAGTCAGATGGGTACCAAAATGCCCAGTCAATAAAAACCCTTCTCTGAGAGAAATGTGGAAATGGTGATGTGCATTTTTCAGACTTTTAAATATGACTTTTCTGAACTGAATTGTGATGTGATGAACATCTGCCTTGCTTATAAACCTGATTATGACACCAGGTCAGCATTTTTGCTACTGCTTAAATAAGTGTTGGCCCTGATTTCTCCAGCCTTGCAGTGCTGTTTAGGAGAAGTAGCATTTTCCCTAGAACTGCTTAAAGCAGTGAAACTGAAATACTCTGGGAAATGCTGAGTTAGGGAACAATGAAGATGAAGACTTGTAAAATCAGTAAACTTGAGGACCTTGCAAGGCACCCGTAAAACACCCTCCACAGAATAAACTCCTTGAGAGTCAGTCAAACTACAGAGAGTCACAGGAAGCCCCCTGAATAATGAAATGCTTTAAAAAAGCTTTTTGTTACCCTATGTGATCATGTCCCACCTGCAAACCCAGGATCGACAGTGCACCCACAGCCCTGAACACGTATTGATTTGTGCTGCTGCAGCTCAGTGCTTTATAGCCCAGGCTTTTCCCTGCCCCTTTGTGTTACATCCAGGTACTAGGTTTCCTCTGAGAAGAATTGCATTTATTCCAACAAAAGCTATCAATCCGTGACGTTTATAATGGGGAGAAAAAAGTCAACATCAGAAATCTTTCCTGTACCATATATTACCTTTGAGATTTTTCACAGCTTGGATTTCTCTGAGGGTTGACAGTAAGGTGACAGAATAAGATATCTTTTTTGTTGTTTGTTTGGTTTTTGTTTGTTTATTGGTTCCCTGTGTATGAAATCTCTATAAATAATAATAACCAATTCAGGCCATGCAACAATTAAAGACACTTAACCTGCTTGCTATAACCATCTTTTGAAGTGGTGTTTTCCCCCCTGGTTAATAGAGGGGCACTGGTGCTGCTGGAAGAAAGAAGTCAGAAGTTTAGAGCATGTTGGTTGTGTACTTAGTGAACTTCTGCTGCAGGGAAATGTCAAGGTCAGAACATGATTGAAGAACCTTCTTCCTCTCTTGAAGTCACTGTTCCTGTATGATATTGTTTTCCACTGTAGAAGGTTCTCTTAAAAATGAGGTTGAGATCCCTAAAGAAATTGCTTCAATCAGCAACAGTGCTTAATGACTGTTAATGGGAAGTGAAGATAGGATAGTAAGTGTTACTTTGATTAATAAGAGAACTGCAGAGAATTTAAATTGTGCCACTGATGGATTATTTTCTTCAAGCTTGATAAGCGCTTCTCATTTGTTCTTAAATTTGGTCAATACTGTTAAAGACAGCAAAATGAAGTATAATTAATTCTATTACTGCTACTCAGACCCAGAGTTACTGGGAAACAGATTGCGATGCAGACAACAATGCTAGGTATCACTTTTGACAGGTTTATCATGTGAGGACCTGTCAGCCCTCAAAAGTAAAGAACATTTTCTCCTCCATGGTTAGAAACTGTCCAGCACCAGCTGCCTCTCTTAGCGTGTGTCAGTCTATTTGACTTGGCCACAGAAATATTTGCAGGAGAGAAAGCAGATGATTCTGGAGTATGCAGACAAAGTAAACAGCTCCAGCTACTCCCTAACCTGATATATGGGGATAATGTTGTTGGATTTTGGGTCTATCACTACAGGTACTGAGTTTGCAGTAATAGCACTTACAAAAGTATCTGGGATTTTTTTGAGTTCTGTACTGCAGTGTTAAGCCCTGTGAAAATTTAACCTATTGGAAGACTTTGGAGGGAAGGGTGAGATGATTTTTTTCCACTCCAAGATAATATAACATTTTATTTGCAGACCCTTTTGAAATTAACCTCTCCACACACTATTAGGATCCAGTGACTGAGACATTATCCCAATACTATTTTTCCCTAAGATACTTTTTGTTCCCTAATCATGTGTGTTTCTTATCAGTCTTGAAGTCCAGCATGTGTATGCACTATGGATTCATATGGCTTGTTTAATAAATAATGACATTATAGCAGCACCTGAACACTACAGCTGGGCCCTAGTTATGTTAGAGATTGGCAAACATTACAGTCTTCCCTCAGAAAAGCTCTTACACATGTCCTGAAGGGAATTTTCCTTCCCTTGGAGCAGCGAGTCACTGAGGTTTGCAGAGGTCTCTAGTCACGTGTGTTTGTGCATCTCTTAGCACAGTGGGATGTGATCCTACTGAGGTTGGAAAATGTTGATCATGGCCCTTTAATGAGAAGGTGGCATGGAATTTGTGCTGGCGTTCATTTAAGTTATCATTATGCAGGATACCTATTTGCATGACACAATAAGCAGGGGAAATATACTGAGAAAGGCAGTTTATTCAGAGACCTTTGTGTCACTTCTGAAATCAGATTTCAGCAAGAGGTGATCAGCAGCTCATCCATTCTACCGTCGCAGAAGAAATCCGGGCTATGTGCAAAGGAATAGGGAAAATGTTCCGTGCTCTCATTAGCAGTAGCTGCAATTACCGCTTAATTTAACAGACTCTGCCTACTTCAAAGTCCATGCTTCTCCAGTCCTGACTGGAGAAAGTCATTGTGTGAGTTATTTCAAATTAATTTGAAACCAGAGTGTGTTGGCTAATAGTATAGTTATAAAATCAGTGAAGGTCTAATTCTGTTATTAAAAATGTAAAGCTTATGTATTATGAATAAAAAGTTCATTCTCTTCCAAGGATATTCCATAAACATAATTTCTAAAAGTATTGAAAACACAGAAAATGTATTTCAGGCATGAATTTAGGGGCAATGGTCTGTAGTCTGGAGAGAAAAGATACATTAAAAGCCTAGGGTGGAAGGTCATGTTTAAAACTTAGAAGCAGAGAACAAAAACCAGTGACAATTCCTTTGCCTCTGAAAGCCCCTGTTTATAGCTCTGCTGACATTTTGTGCAGCAAAGGGAGCAACTGGAACATCTTTCATTCACTTGACTTGTTTGCAAATGCTTGAGGGTGGCTCATAGGGAATGTGGTGGCCTGACTGAGTCATTCCTTCATTGATACATTTTTTGCAGATAACCAGGCTAAACATTGACCCTAATTACCAGACACCCTTTATTTCTACAGGGAAGAATTTCAAGGGTGTCATAATCCTAGCGAGTAAAGTGATGGCACCCAGCATATAAAAAAATAGTTGTGTCAGAGCACTGATGGTCTTTGTTCTTAAGGCAGCTGCAGAGTGGTGTGTGTGTATCCAGTACACACAAGGCATTACACAGGTTTTAAGGAGAACACAATTAATTCCAACCAGGAGCTTTGTGCATCATTCCTCTTTTTACAGAGGACCATTTGTCTAGATGGGCCAGCAAGTTTTTGAAAGACAACAGCTGGCATCGTATATTGCCTCTAATGCACCAAAGACAGAGAAACTTTAAATTTTGTGTATAAGCTATTGAACTAACCAGTGATTTGAGGCCAAATAAACCTTTCTCCTTTCCAAATTTTTCTGTTATTCCATTTTAGTGTCTGTCATCTTGATACAAACCTCCACACATGCCTTTGAGTGTGTGTATTTGTTTGTTGCCACTGTTTTGTTAACACAGCACCATGGAATTTATGCTAGATAACTTGTTTGCAAAGTTGATTCATGCTGAAAGAAAGATAGGTCTTATATTCTCCTTTACAACAACTGTCCTCCAGAATTAAGGGAGGATATTTGAAGGATTGTGGTGCTGTAAATGTACCTTTCTGAAGATACTTTAATAATGTCTGGTTTGTCATAAGCTAAGCTAAGGCTTTGATAATGAAAGAGAGCCTCACATGTAGAGAGAGGCCTGATTAAGAGAGGAGTACTGTTTGTTACAGTTATGTGGGTACTTGACTATCATATAAGTTTATTAAATCATATAAAATTTCAATTTACACCACAATATTCTATGAAATATGGAGCACACAAAGCTAATAAGTATGCCATTTTCCTTCATATATGAATTGTGTTGTTGGTTGTGTTAAAGCTGCCATTTTCAGAAGCAAGATTATTTATGCTAGAATCGTAATTTCCTGTCTCACAGTTAAATTTTGTGGAAGTTAATTACAGATTGAAATAAAATGAATGTGGTATAAAAGCTAGTAAAATGCCAATATAGTGTTATATATTGTTGGGATGGAGAGAATATATGCATATCTTTATATACTATAGATGCGTGTACTCATATTTGAGTCTCTGTTCATTGCGAACATAATTTTTTAGAAACAGAGTGACACTGTCTTAATCCAGTGTGTCTAGGCTTTGTTCTGTTGCAGGGAGGTGAAGCTACTTGTTTTTAGGCCTTGTTTTCCATCATCCTTCTAATTTGCATAATGGATTATAGTGGATTCCATAATGTTTGCAAAGTCAAGATTCAAAGTCAGTCAAACTTCATTTTTCCCATTGGTATCAAATCTTAGTATTTGTACCTTTCTAAGTGTTCTCAGTTAAGTGAGATTGATGGTACATCAGTTTATTTTCTGTTCTTTCACTCTACCTGTTTTTAGGACATCATAGCTTGTTTCTTCTTAGCATATCAGAAAACACTCAGGAGAACCCTGAAAGAACCCTGAAGTTTGTGCTACTGTAACTGCTTTACAAATGGCTCAGTGTTTTTTTTTTTTTTTTTTTTTTTTTTTGTGTGTGTTTGTGTGTGTGTGTGTGTGTGTGTGTGTGTGTGTGTGTGTGTGTGTGGAGTTGTACTACTAGACTTAGCATCCTGAGGAAGAAAATATTTTTATTTCTTCTTTGACAGGTGCCCAATCTGAGTTTCAACTTTTCTTGTCTATTCCTTCCTGGGTTCTATGGTCATTGTATTACCATCATATGCAAGACTTGGCAGGAATATCCCATTAGTACAATGTGTAAGGTGAGTGGTAAAACTTGACTTGCAAATGCATAGTCAAGATCTAGGAAAAGAGTAAAGCATCCTCTTTTGAGAAGAAGTGAGTTAAAATAAGCAGAGAGGAAGGGGATGGTCAGCAGTCTTGGACATGATTTTCTTTCCTTCAATATTGCTTTCAGTGGATTCCTGGCATCTGTTGGGTTGGAGCTCTGGCCCCACATGGGATGACGAAGAAAAAAAGCCATGAAGAAAATATGGTAAAAATTTCAAGAGGAGTTGAGTGGTTTTGCTGTCACATTGTATGAATTCAGCAAGTGTGAGAAACTACAGAGCAGCAGAAGTAAGTTTCTCTCCCCATCCTGCTGTCCCATGTATGCAGCCCTCTCCTGCTAGTCCTTTCTTTTGCCTTGTTCTGGTAGCACCATCACTTATTTGTAGGGAAACTGGGACTTTGTGTCAGAGCTCCTCAAGATTTTACAGCCCCCTAAGCCCTGCAGACATCCAGAGTACAAATTATCATCATAATCAGCAGGAAGCAAACTGAAGAGGGAACAGAAATCCCTGTCATTTGGATGTTGCATAGTCACCCTTGGCTGGAGAGATCATTTTCTTGCTGCTTTATTGCCAGTCCTGCCCTTAACTGTGTGTCATCTTCACGGGCTCACTGTAAGACTCTCAAAACCTGTAAAGCTTTAAAACTCATGAGTGTGCAGTGGAACAGCTTGGGATATATCACACAGTTTCCAAAGGGCTTTAGGCTGTCGTTCATGGCTTGTGCTTCATAAAGGATATCTCTTTCTGTGTAGCCTGACCACCATTTTGGAGCAGGCTTGAGAATGTTATCACAATTGGCTTGCTAGGTGAAAGGCTTTTTCTATTTAGCTTTTAATAGAGCAAAAGTGACTCTAAATTTGTTAATATTCTTTAGGTTATATAGGACAAATTACAGATAAGTGAATAAGTAATGAAATTTATAATGAGAATTTCTCAAGTATGAAATGTTGGCACAAATTAATTGGGGATTTTACAACTATTATAGTTTATATCATAAATGCAAAAATGACTAGGGCTTTTTAATTACAGCAGGAACACACTAAATTTTTATGGAGTGCCATTTTGTTAAAGAGGTACTTTAAGCATTAAGAGCAAATGCCATCCATAATAGTGAGCCCAGATATCTGTGCCACATCAAATAAATACGTTATTGCTATGAAATTGTTCCTCAGATACGGTAACTGACATAAGGACTAATGAGAAGTCTCTTTGCACACCTTCAGTTTACCGTGCCTTTTTCTGCTGGTCATTCTTTTTCTTAATTACAGTGTGTTTGCAAAGGATCAGAGTAAATCCCTTGGAAAAATATACAGGGCTTTTAAAGTTACCCTTGAAAGCAGCACTGTGAAAAGCAAAATATTGGTGTCTCAGTAGAAGTTCATATTATTGTGGAGGGGAGGAGGGAGGATGGCTGGATGCTAATTCTTATTAAATATTTGATGTGCAGAGAAATCTAATACAGTGGAAACTCAAAGAAATCTCATTACTTGGTGGAATACATTGCATACTAAGATAGAGATGACTCAGACTCGAAAACTAGCAGGCAGATTTAGTAAGGAAGCACATCTGAAGCAATGTCCTGCTGTTCTTTTCCATTTAAATGAGAAATCTACATATTATCTGCTGCCTTGCTTATCTGGACCATTCTCAGAGCTAAGAATATGTTTTTAAAATGTCATTGCATGCTATATTCCTCCCTGGTGATGTTTTAAGCTTTCCCCCTCCTCTTAACACTGCTGCTCCCACAGCTGGCTGGCTGGACAGCAGTAGGTGCCACAGATACTCCTCTGCTTGCACGTAGCTCCAAGGGTCCCCCTGAGCCTCTCCTTCCCCAGCCAATAAATATGTTCCACTCTGAGGCTGATGGTTTTGCTTAAGCACGTGAGACTGCAAACTCACATCCTTTTTCAGTGCCTCTTCAAACACACACCGTGTCACAGACTGCTTCCCCAGTTAAGGTCTCTAATCCATCACTCACCATTCCTTAAGGGGATTAATTAATTTTAAAAATGGTTGTGTTTCTAGGTATGCTAAATGTCCTCCCTCAAGGACAAATGCTCATCTCTTCATTTGCACATCTCTCTTGATTTGTCTCATTGGAGTGGCTGGTATTATGCCTTATATTATATGATCCCAAACCCATGCTTGGGAGGAATTGTAAATGAACTGATCATCAGAAAGCTCACTCATAATTAGCTGGTACCCTTTTCCTGAAGGTGAGGATCACTGCAGTGGACGTGGCATGCAAATATGCTGCTGTGGCAATCAGGGGTGGGTAAGAAAGTTTGAGAAAACATGCTCTGGCAAGACACTGAGCTGGCACTTAGGAGTGCTGGATTTCACCTTAAACTCTGGCACTGGTTGGACTATTGTGCCCTTTTTGACATCACAGTTTGTTTCTGCAGGTTTTTAATATGATTTGCTTTGTCATCTGCATCCTAAAACTGTGATAGAAACACTGACACAATGACTGGCTGTCAGTGTGCTTCTGTCCCTGAGACATGCTCAGAAGAAAGCTCTCTCCCATGTCTGGGTGACCACGCTGCTCACTCAGTGCTTGCTGGTTGCAGGCTGGCAGCTCTTAGCTGCAGCTGGGAAACATTTCCTTTGCCATATCGAGGCTTTGACCTGAGATTTTACTCATCCTTCTGTCTTCTAGATGGAGAAATCTACCATCAAAAAAGTACAAACTAGTCTCACTTTTGCATTTGAATTCTTCAGGACTCCCAGTAGGTTGGGAAGCTGAGATAAACTTATACAAGTTTAACTTGGTGAAAATAGGGCAAGAAAAATCTACCCTAGGAAAAAGAGATGAACATTTATATCCTAAGCCTCACAGAGTTACAGGGATCTCTGCATGGTCACTTTTGACAGAGGGGAGTATTCCTATGCCTCTAGGATTGCTAGCACATCCAATCACCCAAATGTTCATCAGTTGTCAGCTGCTGCTCTGGCCTGACCAGTTGCACTGGGGCTGCTCAGCTGATTTGTTCCAGCTCATATCCCCCATTTCTGTGAATTGTGCAGGAGCTACAGCCTCTGTTAACTTCCCCATCCTATTTCCACACTGTGGATTGGATAAATGCTGCCTGTTCCATTTCTCCTGCCCTATCAATCTTATTCCTGCATTCTTCTTTCAAGGCCTGGTGACAAACTCCCAAACTTGCTTGTTTTGTACCTGTGAAAACAACTCAAGTTATTTAATTCTCACCCCTAAAGTTATTTGTCTGGAAGGGTTTTTTTCATCAGTATGTCATTGTTTCCCTAACTGAAGTTCCTGTAACCATTCCTCACCTTTCTTTGTTTCTGGTTCCTTAATTTAAAAAAAAAAAAAAAAAAAAAAGAGAGAGAAATCACATCAAGTGTTGATTGTCTCCCAATAGGGTGTAAAAAAGGGCTGGGTTCTAAAGAACAGCTGAAGGTGCTGGAGGGATGACCTGTGCCTCGGAGTGAAGGTGGGCTGGGCTGGCTGTACCGGGCAGCCAGGCGGGTTGTACCTGCTTCAAATAAGTCCAACGAAACATCTTCCCTCTGCTCTTTTCTGTAGTGTGAGATGACAATACAATAAGATCCTGCAACAACAGGGCTAGGATTAATCTAGCTGAGTAAGATAAAGAAGCTAAGCAATAGGAGAACAACTAAACAAAAGTCACACCAAGATTACATTTGTGTCTGCACTTGCCATTGCTGGAAAAATCTACCTCATCAGACAACTCCTGAAGGATCTTGTTCCTCTCCATATGGGTACAAGAAAAAAAATACATGTTCTTGCAAATTACATTAAAATAAGAAGAAGAGATGTTTGCTGAAATGCTTTCTTTGTAAATGAAGGGCTTTATGTTTACACAAAAACCACTCTTGGAAAAAAAGTAATTTTGCTAATGAGATATTCCCGTATCTCATGGGGAGCTTTTCATTGCTAAGGCACTGTTTCAGATCCAGCACAGAGCTACAATAAAATACAATAGCAACTATCTCAAAGGAGTTCATGGCTGAGCTTGCTCTCCAGTAGCAGAGTCTGTGCATCCCATCCACCACATAAGGTGACAGGGATGCACAGCGTCAAAATGACCAGTGGTGCTGCATGGGCAGCTCAAGTCAGGAGAAGTGAGACCTCAGTGCTCACCCACAGAAATTAGGTGCTATTACTGAAAGTCCAGGGTGTTGTGCACGTATCTCTGCTTTTGTATCTGAAGTAGCTACCAGACTTGCTGCTAATGAGAGAGCTGACATGTCCCAGAGGCCTCTAATTGCCAATAGATTTTCCTCAGGAGTTGTGGGATCGCCCAGCTAGTTACAACAGACTAGATGGCCTACCATGTACCAGGGCCATCAGAGGTACAGTGGATGGTTCTGCTGACTTGCAGATGTGTTGTGATGAATGTGAGAGGCTTTCAGAACAGCAATCCTAATCTCAGATTGATTTGGTTTCCTTGCTTTGGCTACCTTTGCTAACACAAAGCCTTGAAACTTTAACCAGAGGTGTTTGATCAGACTGATCCTTTTCCCTGGCCAGCCTTGGCTGGCCACATTAGAGAAGTTAAGGACCAAGTTGGTTTGGCCATTTAGCAGTGTAGTTCCAGGACAGGCTTCCAGTATATTGAGAAGAGAAACATTTGTTCTACTGCTGCCTTGCTGAGCTGTTCTGTGGAGAACCCTCTCAACACAGCTGCTGGTGTCTTTCATAGGTACCAATTAAATTTTTATATGATGTTTTATAACCATAAATATACTCTACAGACTTGCACATAATTCCTCTGCTGCTTTAACTGCATTTCAAAGCCCTTTTCAGCAGGCTTATCTTAGTTTTGCTTGTGCTGATTAAAAGGCAAGATATATTTTTAATAGGGTAAGTAGTACCAGAGAGCACACTTCACATAAAAGAAAGAGAAATGCAGTCAAACCTTTGTTATCCAAGTTGAGTCAAAGACATTGAATTAATTCAGCTAACCAATGTTTCAAATAATTAATGGGATTTTCAGGCTACTGAATACATCAGGGACTCTGAGTTTGTTCTGGGCAAAGATTTTTTAAGGATCAAACCTCTGGTTGCAGGTAAGAAAACAGCAAGTAAAAAGATCCTCTGCAAAAACATTAGAGGGCTAAAAATCAGAATTTGAAATTAAAGACTTTTCTGGAAATGTTTCTGAGACTCAATGGGCCAAAACTGGCCTGGAAGCAGTGAAAAAAGAGCAGTGCCATCCATCTGGGCAGATGTCATCCTGAATCTACCAGCATGACTGAATAGTTCCGCAGAGATGCTGGTTTCTTGTAAAGACTGTTCCACTTTTTTTTTTCCCTTTTTTTTTTTTAATTCCCCCTGTGCAGTTTATTCCTCTCCCTGGACTGTTTTTTCCCCACAAATAACCCTTAATTGTTTGTTTTCCCTGCAAACAGTGAAGAGAGCCATATTGCACCATAAAAGTAATGTCATGTGGATTCCCATCTCATCAACTCTCCATGACTTCTGAGTCATGCCTGGGTAGTTTTCAAGTGTGACTACAAAATTAGAAGACATTTCACAAAAGTCCTGATGATTTACTGGAAAGAGGGTGCATTTTCCCATGTAATACAGGCACTCTATAATTAAGAGGTTTTGAGGGGATCTTCATTTATTGCTAGAGATTGGAGGAGACCTGGAGCTGATCATGACTACCAAGGGGGACACAGACGTGATGCACAGACTTTCCCTATTTTGGAAGGGTGTAGAATCACCTTTTGCCAGTCCACCAGTGGAGGGTGGTCACAGCAACTTACCAAGAGACCACAGTGTCCTGGAAAAGCAAAGATGGTTTGACAGTAGGAGCAGCTGATGTGTAGAGATGAACTGTATCAGGGTAAGGAAATCATTGGTTCCAAAATGATAAAGTGGTCTTTAATTGTCCACATCTCAATGCCTAGGGGAGTACTGCCAGGGAAACTAGAACAGGCGGAAATGCTGCTGACATTATAATAATGTGCTGCATGTGAAACCACTGCAGAAATAGTTAAGTGATGCCTTTGCCAAGGCCACGGAGTGAAATGTTACTACACCATGGGGTGGATTAAAATATGCATTTTCTCCTAATTGAGCACAGCGGACTCAGCTGGAGGTCCTGTCAGGAGAAGAGGAATAATTTGTCACAGCAAGAAATGTATAACTTGACAGAGCATCTATTAGACAGTACAGTAAAAAATAAAGTAGGACTTGTGCAGCTTTTCTTTATGCTCCAAACTCTTTGGCATAGGCACCCACATGCTGTAAATACCTTTCAGACTTGTTGGCAACAGACCAACCTGGTTGTACCACTCTCACTGTGCTCATGGCTATCATATCACAATGACAAGAAGGTTATAATCTTTCAGGATAGATTGAGTGATTCTCAGAAGCCCGAACTTTCATTCTGGTCAATGAATTGCAGCCCTTCACAGAATCCCACCCCAAATCTAAGGGTCATCTCCCAGGACTGTATGCCACAGAAGCAACCTGTCACATCCATCCATGAGGCTGTGTGGCAGCTAAAACCAAGTAACTTCTATTCAGACATATGCTCTTTATCTCCCTGAAAGGAAGAGCTCTGACTGACAGGGTAATTCATCATTTACCTGATGCAAGAAGAAGTCGCCTGAAGGAGCAGAGCCACACACATTATTTTCACACTGGGGGAAGCGTAGGCCCTGTGTGACATCCAATGTTCTGAAAAGTTTCTGTAACTCCAAAAAAGAAATTCTTGGTTCTCTAGGGAGATGTTATTGGGAATATTTGTCACATATCATTGCATGTTGCAGTGACACAGTGGACAGCCATTTCCAGCACACATGTAGCAGTGGTAGGAGGAGCAAATGGACTGGGGAAACCTCAGTGTCACTGGGAGATTATGGAGAGATCAAAGGACTAGTAAAGGATTGCAAAGGATTACCATGCCTTGCATGAATAGTGCAGATCACTCCTGCCCACATAATTTGCTTTTCAGTGGGATCACAGGGCTACTCTCAGCTCTGGGATACTGCCTGAGTAATTCCTGCCCACCACATCATGTGGGCCTGGTGCTCTTTGGTGCCTTCACCAACCCCAGCCCCTCAGAAGGTTCAGCATGGAAAACTGACTCAGGCTTCACAGGTCATCCCAGAACCTTCCCAGACATACCAGGCATGCCATGGTGACAGAAGCTGTCCTTAGATGGCATTTGCCCTGGTTACAGCCAGGCATATGATTTTGATTCTTGCACTTGGCCATGGATTCTGTATACCCAGGAGGAAGCCTGAATGCACCTTGCATTTCACAGTGATGGAGGTAGCTGCCATTACACATTGTTGTGCTTGGTGTGAAAAGTAGTTGAGGCCCAAAGCTGTGTTTTAAAAAAATGTCTGTACTTATGTACTGAATGTACTTACCGTAGCATTCAGAAATCAGAGTCAAAGCTCTCTGCGTCCTTGCTTTAGTCACTGTACAAATACAATATAAACACCATCCCTGCCTCAAAACACTACAGGGGCTAATGATCATTCTCAGTGTGTGTGATTCCTCCTATCTGCACTCACTGGGATTGTGTTTTGGGAAACTTGTGCGGTCTCTTCCTGTTTGCATGATATTTGTTCTGCTAAGGCCAGCTTCAAGTTCTTTTCCTAAGCATTATAGAAATGTTTGGGTTGGAAGGGACATTAAAGATCATCTTGTTTCAACCTTCCTGCAGTGGAAAGGGATACCTCCCATTAAGACTGCGTTGCTTAAAGCCCCAGCCAACCTTGCCCTGAACATTTCCAGGAGTGAGACATTCACAGATTCTCTGGGCAACCTATTCCAGTGCCTTATCACCTTCACAGTAAAGAATTTTTTTCTTATATCTATTCTAAACCTACTCTCTTTCAGCTTAAAGCCTTTGTCCTATCACTACATGCCTTTACTGGGATAATCAATATATATATTTCTTCACCTTTCTTTACTTGCGTTTTGCTCCTCACCCACTTCTGCCAAGTCTACTCTCTCCAAGGCCATCTAAGAGCCACTATGGAATATATATGAAAGCTTTTCCAGTTCCTGTAGTCAAAATTAGTTTGGTATGGTCAGATGGTTTATGGCGCTGTAGACATCAGGATAAGTAAATGCCCAGACTCGAGATGTGGAACTAAGCACTTCCTCACATGTCATGCAAAGTAAAACAGATACGCTTAACTCATTTACAGTGACATGAGACAGGGTAGGCTCATAGACTGCACAGATTTTTCCAGCATAAGCCAGCTGCAGTCTGTCTTGGAAGTGGATATGCTGCTTATTGCTGAGCAGATCTTCGTAAAAATTGAGTTACATTGGGATCGCTGGAATAGAGAGCCAGTGAAAAACACCCCAACAACAATATTTGTATTTGTTTGTCCATGCATTCATTTATTTTGATGCATACTTACTGTGTATTTCTTTGGCAGGATATCCCAAAGAGAGTCTTACTCATCTGTACTTGTGTCTTACACTTTTTGATGTTAAATAAGTTTTTCTTTGCTGATCAGCTCTTTCTTTTGGTGTCTTTTCTCATCCCTTTTTTGTGAGGGATTATTTGTCCTACCCCACAATGATTTTCCCCCTTGCTATGTGAAGCAAGGGTGGGATGGGGTTGCAAGTTCATTGGAATCTTTTGTACCTTTGAAGTCAAATACTTGCTACTTTCAGATTCTACATGTCTTAAGATTTTACCTTCTGTTTTGATGGATATTTTATGTTCAAAATCATAGATCATGGGTCTAGGCCTGTTTTTGTCCTTCTGCTTATTTAAGGTTGAATCAACTCATGGTCACTTAGACCAAACTTCTATGCTACAAATAGCTAGCTTGAAGTGTTTTGGTACTTATTAGTAACAAAACAGTATAACTTACTATTACTTAAGTAATAACTTACAGTTATTAGACCTGTAGCTGATGTGATGTTGCTCTAGAGCCTGGGACTACTTGCTGTAGAAATGTATCCCTTTCGTGCAAGTATAGTTTGTCCTTCTGTATTTGAAAGTGTTTCTTACTGCATGGTGAATTTGAAATTCTTCTAATGATGTTTTTCCTTAGTTTCTGGGAGTAAGATGCTGATCTCCAGCCAAAACAAAATCCAGGCATTAAAGTGAGTGGCAGACACTATATTAATTCCCATAGATTGTATTTTTCAGGCTTTCCAAAAGTGATTTTTGACTTAGTGTTTCTGGGTTATACTGAAGCAATCAATTCTTATTTCTTTTCAGTCTACTTCATCAGTTAATGAGCATTGCAACCTCAGTGCCTTTTACCTTTTCCTTTTTTTTTTAAACAATGCATATCTTTCAATGCCTGTGTTTGAGGCAAGATTACTATTCCAATGTCTTTCTATTGTTCTTGTAATATCCTTTTCTTTTGTTCTGCACCAGAGATTCTCATTCCTATATGTATCTGGTCTTAATGTGCAGCATTTCTCTTGATTTTTTCTGTTTTAATCCAGTTTTAAATAGCAAATTTCATTAAATGTATTGCACAAACATTTATTCCTCTCTTCAATATTATTCCCGTATTCTCTTGCTGCCTATTCCTCTCCCCTTCCGTGTCCTATTACCCATTACAATAATCTCATTTAACCGATTTTCCTATTTTGCCTTGCATTAGAATCAGGCATGGAGACTGAATATCCCAACCCTCTCCTCTTTGTTTCATGTTTAAAGCTTTCATCAGTCATGCAATTGCAATCCTAAGAGTTCTCCACAGGGAGTTCATTCCTGAGAGTAGTCCTCACACTGTGAACCTCTTTTGGGGGGCTCACACATCCCAGAACCTTGTTCATAGTACTGGCCCATGAGCTTATCCTACCTCTTGAGTCCTGCTTTTGCTCTTTGCCTGCTGAAGGACTCCTGTAACTTCATTCATTTCTGCACTTTCACCTGGAAGTCATCCCTAATCACCTCTAATGTGACTATGGCAGTGCCGTGAAGGACAGCTAGTCACTTGTCTTTCTTTCTAAAAAAAAAATCAGGATCTTGTCCAGCCCTAGTGCACACCCTTGTGCCTGCTGCCAGTAGCCATTCTCTTGTCTAAATCTGATTTTGACCACGGTCTTCTGAATCGCTCTTAATGCACTTCATGGGTCACAAAGACCTTTCTCTTCTTAATGTGAGCAAAAATACCTATGAAGTCCTGCAGTTTCTCTCTTTTTTTCCTACAGTATCCCATGGATCACGCGTGTTCTTTATTTGACTGCTGCCTCTTTCTCTAGTCTGTTGGGACTGCTCTCATAATTTTTCTATTCATACTCCTCCATTTTTCCAGTGGAGCAAACCTGTGTCTCTTTGCTTCTCTTTTAACTGATCTTTTCCTCATTTTTTGATTCCTTGGTCTCACCTTCCAAATGCACCATCATCTAAAGATCGGTCTTCTGAGTATCTTGCTCAGAACTTGTATGGTGTCTGACATCTCTTGTTTTCATCACTTGTTTAAACACCCAATTGAGATCCACCCACAGCTCAATATCCCAATACCTACCTGCCAGAGTTTTGGAAAATTGATTTGGTTCTCTTTCTCCTACCAGAGACCAAAACTGCATCCCCTCTCCAGCAAGTAGGAGACGTTTACCCACAGAACAGCAGTTATGAGGCCAAGGGCAAAACTGGGCTACTCAGTTGGGTGTGCACTTCAAAGATGTGTTGGTGGGTGGGCTGGTGGGGAGTTTCATAAACTTTCCCTTTGCTGTGTTAATTGTTTCAAAGCTAGCAGGAAAAAAAAGTAGTAAAAGTTTATTTTAGGCAGTAAATCAAACAAATGTGTTTTAGGCACAGTTCAGGAATTAAAAAATCTAGTAATACATCTTGAAAATGCTTTTAAAAATATTCCGCTTAGTGCCATTTCAGGGTATGAATTATTTTATGGATTTGGGTTCCCTTCTGTTATTAAGCACATTTGCTTGATTTCAAGAAGCCTGGTTTTGATTCCTCTGATCCTATTATCTGTTGCCAGCATCACTATAGTGCATATGAGATGAGTGAGGTCTCATGTCCAAAACTTGAGGTTATTACTTTGGGTAGAAGTAGCAGTGAATCCTGTTCCCATTTGTATATTTCTACAAAAGTAAAACTAAACACAGAAGAAACACTGACAGAAGACATGCATGTATGAGGACAGGTCTACAAAAATAACCCTCCAAAACCAAACCAAATGTTACCACTTTAAGTGACAGTGTCAAAATATTGACAATGTGGTAAATATTACATGCATCTTAAGAAGAATCAGCAAAATGTTGTGCAACTTTTTCCTTTCCCTTTGCTTTTTCTTTCTAGCATTTTTACTTCCCTCTCTCTTCTTCTCTCCAGTTGCAACCATAAGCAGTTTGATTGTTTGAGACTTGTTTTCTCTTATCTTTCTAGTTGTGCATGTGTGTATTTTTAAATGGGTAGTTTTCACTTTATGCCACACTTGAATTACATGAAGAAAAGAAATTGTCCTACTTAAAAGAGCACAAAAGGATTTTGCAAGGAAAGTATTCGAAGAGGGATATGTCAAGTTAAATAAAGACCATTGTTAAATGCTTTTTTCTCTGGTGTAGTTTCAGTTCTGAGGAGAATCTAAATTTAGACTCTGAGGAGTAGGTATGGTTTCATGTGGTATATTGTATCGAGTCCTACATTTGAAAGAATGATTCACCTTGAGGGACAAGCATAAAGAGCTTTTAGGAAAATACTGAGTACTTTGTTTATATTGTTCAGGAATATGTTTTCTGTTGTGTTTTGTCATGGTGCTGATCTTTATTGGATGGGAAAGGATACATCAAATGACACCTCTAAGTCATGCATCTTTTCCTGGTGCAGTCTAGTAGTGATGCCAAGCCAACTGAAGTTCATATACACTGGAAAGCTCTTTTTGCACAAGCGAGGACTAGGGTGGCCTGGTCTTGATATACTGCAATAATTACATGGAAAATTCCCACCCTATATCATTTGCTGTCTGTGTCCAGTGATGGTCCAAGACTGAGATCTCTGGAGGTTGCTGTCATTAAAGAGAACAATGCATGGAATCTATAATATTTTAGGCAAGCTATCTACTTATACAGAAACCAGCATCTCTTGCTCAGAAGGCAAATCAAAAAACAGGAGAGGGCATCTAAGTGCTGGGCCCTGCAGCTGGGTCACAACTGCCCTGTGCAGTTACAGGCTGGGTGCAGAGCAGCTGCAAAGGGGCCTGATAAAAAGGGCCTGGAGGGGCTGGTTGGCAGCAGCTGAACATGTGCCCAAGTGCCAAGAAGGTCAGTGACATCCTGGCTTGAATCAGGGATAGTGTGGCCAGCAGGACTGTGGAATCAAGGGCAGAGACAAAGTGCCTTGAATCCATGTCTCCAGGGCCATTGTGCTTCATTTTTGTGGGCTGCCTGGGCAGTGAGGGGGCTGCGTGGTCAGAAGGGACCCATGAAGCTGTGTAGGAGGATAGATTCTCTTTCTGAGCTGTTCTTAGGGACAATCTACATATCATTAAAACTCCTGTGCCATCTGAATGCATAGCAGTACTTTATCAACTAAAACTTTATTTAATCAGTTGATTTAATTATGAGCTAGTTAATTGAAAAATTCATGGTACAAGTTCTGAAGGTCAAAATACTCACAAGTTCAAAGAAGACTGGAGCATTTGTTTTACTCGAGCTGTGACATGTAGCGCTGAGTTACAGAAATCTGCTCTCATTCAAACTGGCAAACTGATCTTGGGACTAAACAACTGAATTACAAAACAAGAAGACAATTCACTTGCATTCATGAGGTGTGAATGTATCTACTGCCAGCTGTGGTTAGCCTGTGATTGATTTATCTGTGTCCTGTGGTTTCCAAAAGACTCAAGTACTCTTGCAGAAATGCCTTTAGCACTGTCCTGTCAATGCTTTTAGCCCTCTCAGGGATATGCCTGAGTCTGAGCAAAGTGCTGGATTGCTTGATTGGTAGACTGATGTTCTCACTGGATGGGAGAGACATGCTGAGGGCAACATGAACTCAAGATTCCCATCTCTGGGTCACTGTGTTTCGCGCTGCAGGAAGGCTATTTTAGAAGTTGCAGAGGCTAAGTGAAATATCTGGTTAATAATTTGGAGATAACCTGGATTTATGCACCACTAGGTATGGCAAACACTGGTTCTCCACCCCAACAAGCACAACAGAGACAGGGAACACTAAGAACTTGCTTGAGAGCCCTATTTTGGACTGAGAGTGTATATATCTGCTGGATATTTACATGCCTATTAAATACTAAACAGCAAATACTGTAGTCAGAAGTCAGCGAGTTTTGGGGAGCTAAGGACATCTGAAAATCTCAACACTTCAGTACAAGTCCTCTGTATGCTACTGTTTGTCTGAAATGTAAAATCAGAGCAGGTTGGGAGCAGCATCCTTGTGTTCACATCTCTTCAGGCTTTGTGTTTTCAACAATTTGTTACCAAATTTTGCCATTCTTATCTAACTCTCCAAAGCACCAGCCTGGGTTCATCTGAAAAAAAGTAGAATGGTAAAGAAAATAAGCAAAGGACAAAGCACATGAAAAACAAAGACAAAAAGCTTTCATACATATATAGATAGGTGAACACTTATTTTTGAGGGATGCTGCCTGTAAGAGGAGTGAAATGAATAAATAATAACTATATAGTCATTTAATACTCTTAAAGACTGCCTAGGAGACTGTCTTTCTGAGACTGCACTTCAGAGACTTTCTTTATTGTTGTTTACTGGAAGACTGAATTTTTTTCTCTTGTTGACCTGCACTTACAGCACACAAATCCCCCAGACACTGAACAGGAATGAGGCACTGCTACGCTCTGACTGCTAAAAGATGTGCTGGGAAACCTGAGGGTCTGCAAGGGTGCTCTAAGGACTGGTTTTCCTGACTGCTGCTGTGCTTTTAGGAGTGTGTAGCTACACTGCAGAACAGCTCAGAGAGGTTTTCCTCTCCTTGGGTTTCCAGTTATAAGCTGTCATGATGCTGGCACAAATCCAACAAGACTTGGTAGGAGCGGTACTTCTTCCATGTAAAACTTGCACCAAGTATCACTTTTGGGGGTACTTTTGCCCTTACATGCTCAAACTCTTTGCAGAACTCTCTTTGTGTTTCACAATCAAATCCTTTGGGAGTTGAAAACATGAATCAGGATGTTTTTAACAATGCTTTTGGGGATTTAGTGACAATTCCCACTCATTTTTTTCAGCAAGGCAAATGCCCCTGGGGCATGGTTGTGCCAAACAATGAGCACAATCCTGTCAGTAGTGTCTAGTGTCCCAGCACCTAACCTGCTATAACCCCAGGCAAAGCAGAGACACCTTTGGATAAGGTGTGCTCTGGAAGTGTGGGCCCTGTGACAGAGGAGATTCAGAGTCCAAGCATGGTTCCTGATGTGGGCATTGTGGGATCCCAGGACAAAAACATGAACGCTTCATTTCTTCCTAATCCCTGTAGAACCTCCCTTCAACATCAAAGGATGCTGTACTGGGCAGGCACTGTCTGCAGTTTTGAAAGACTCTTCTTGCCCACCATCCAACACTAAAAATGGGAACCTCTGGTCTCTGCTGTGTCATTTCTGAGAATCGGCCTAATGAGGCAGCAGAAGGAAAAGAAAAAAATAGCAGTAACACAGTGAAATGACTTTTGCATTTTGCTCAGGTTTCCTGTCTCTCATTATAGGCTTTTATGAGAAGTGCAAAACGTGAAAATTCAGAAGGCATTATTTGAAACAGTGTGAGTGAAGGTAATAAGGTACTGTATGCCCAAAAGCAACGAAAATAATTGTTTTTCAATCTAATGTTGTATTTATCACTCCTGGGATGAACATGCAGCTAATACATATTTCAAATGTAAGTTCAAAATATTAATGTGCAACCAAGCAAAGGTTATTTCTCACTCTCCATCTGTTTCTAGTGAGGTTACATTGTTGTTTTTCTGCATTGTGTGGTTGCATTATCTTAATAAATGATTAGTTGTGAGATATTATTTCCCTTTAAAACATATGACAGCAAGACAAGTTTTTAATAAAGTGCTTTGAAAAAGCAACAAACTGAAAAAAACCCTGGACAACAGTTCAAATTGGTAATGAACTGAATATGCCTCTAATTATATTGAATTTACAAGTAATAGGACGAAGCAACATTAGAAATTACTTCTGACTGAAATTCAATGCCTTAAGGCTGAGAATGTTTCTCTCAAACTTCCAGAGACTGAATAAAATTGCTGTATCAGTATTTGTTTCAAATATCTGTCATTTCAAATCTCAAAATGAAGGACAGTGGGCTAACCCTTCCTGAAAACAGATACTCCAATAAATATATGACAAAAGCTAAGTGTTTTCTCAAGGTAAGATTTATTTTTGTAGTTCAGTTTACCCAGTACATGCAACATTTGGTGTAAGTTGGCCTGGCTGTGTATAGTAGCAGGCTCAGTGCACATTTAAACCCATATTTTTAAACAGGGATTCAGCTGTGTTAATCTAGATGAGGCTCATCCGAGGACTCAGTCTCTGTGTTCCATATCAGCAATTTAGGACTCAATCTTAATCTTTGTATGAAGTAATTTTGCATCAAATGTATAAATAATTAAAGTATGGTGTATGGAAGCACTATCAGATGAATCCCTTTAATAACAAAAATCCATAGATAAATAGAAGTTGGTTAGCAAAGTGACCCTTTATCTTTTTTTCTTTTTTTTTTTTTTTTCAGTGACCTTGAATTAAATCCAGCATTGGCCAGAATGACCATTAATCATTTTGATCAGATTGCTGAGAGAATTACCAAGTGAAGTCAGTTGAGGCATCTCAGTTTACTTTCTACAGGGAAGAGGCACTGGGTTTGTGTCACACAAACAACACAATAGGCCTGTGATTGGTTTCTGCAGGTCAAGGCTGATAGGTATTTGTGGAGCAACTTGAAACTTGTCTGTCTGCAGTGCTCTTGAACCTACTGCAGATAAATAAAGGATTTCTTCTCCCAGCATGGGTAACCTCAGGTTTTATACCATAAATAGATTTTCAAATGTCTTACAGCTAAAAGTATGGGAAAAGGATTTGTTTGCAGGTCAAGCAGAGTAAACAAGACTGGTCTCACAGTTTCCTCTGGAGTTTAAATATGTTTGTATACTGCAGAGAAGGAAAATACAGGTTTCACTCTTACCTCTGTGGCTGCTGCTACTCAGCTGCTCTTAGCACTGTGTGAATGAAAACACAACAGGAGAGAAAATATTAAAAGACATTTAAAAACTTGTCAGATCAGCTATTAGGGTAAGTAACATTCACTATAACCTCAGCTTCATGGATCAGCTTTCCTGATGAGATCACAGCAGATTAATGCAGGAGAGAGGCAGAACCAGAATCCAATCAGAAATGGCGAAGTCCATCACAACAAGGAACAGCAGAGAGTTTCTGACACAGTGAAGCCAAACATACAAGGTGTTGAGAGGAAAAAAGAATTCTGGCTGGCACCAAATGATTTAAAAGCCATCCCAAATACTGTGCACTACCTCTGTGTGACGACAGGGCAACCTGTGATAGGGCTGTTTCCCATCTCTGGCTGACTGCCTGACTGGGCACAACAGAGACCCAAAATCCTGTAGCTATGTTCTATCTGTGAAGGCACTTCCTTCTCTTTTCTGAAGTCAAGATGAAATGGAAGTGGCACACACAAATCAAACAAAAGACTTGGCAGAGGGGAAGAATGGAGTGGAGTCACAAGTTTGACAAAAACAGGGAGAAGCTGGATAAGTCAGCCTATAGTCTCACTCTGGGAAAGAAGATGCTCTCTATGCTTATTGGGTAGCAATGAGTGAGCATCAAAAGACGTAGTGCTGGGCATGGGTACCAGGGGTCCAAACTCCTGCTCTCCAAGGGTTCCTGCACCAAGGACTTAACTCCATAAAAGAGTATTCAGGGACCATGAGAGGTTTGCAGTCCTGGAAACTCCATGGGTGTGGGGCCAGATTTGTTAGAGGTAAGTGATGGGACAGCACTGACCTGGTCTGTCCCCAGCATCTTCCTTGTTATATGTAAACACAAAAGGTCCAGGCACTGGCAGGCTATTAATCACAAACCCAACTGCATTTGAACGGGGTGTGCAGCTTCCCAGTGCTAGGTCTGTATAACCTGGGTTGACAGTGCCTGTTTCTCTGTGTGAGTGCCACATGCAGTGCAGTGTGACATTTAGCGTGTTTAGTTATAATTCAGCATGGTGATCCAAGCCAAATTAGTAACCTGTTTTCTGGTAGCCATTTAATAACAGTCACAAATGGCCCGAGGAAATCCCCACTTGTACTAAAGACAATTTAAGAGACACAGATGTGTTCATCTGCTCAGAAACTTCAAAGGAGGCATTTTCACAAATATGTGCTGCTTGTTGCCTTTCTACTGGCATTTGTTAGTGCTTCCTGCAATGCTTGGTTTAGTCAGGGTCTTGTCTTCGTGGCTGAATGAAGGGTCAGCCTGAGTGAAGGGCTCCCCTTCTTCTACTTCCTGCTAAAATTATTAGCCCAGATCAATTTTATATTTCCATATTCCTTTAAAAAAGAAATATGTTCTTAGAAAGCATCAGCTGGTGCACCACACTACCTTTTATAGACAGGGCTGTTGCTTCATCATTTGCTATAATTTAGGAAACATTTCAAAAAGTGGATGCAAGCCTAAACAATCATTTTGGTTCACTTTTCTCTGAGAGTATTGTTTTTAGCTAGATACATTATCTATATTTAAAATATATGAAATGGAGGTATACTTAACGTTCAGAGTGATATATTATAAAGACAGAAGAAGGTGAACTCTTGATATATTACAAGCCTTTCATACCATGAAATAACTATTGCCTATTATTTTACTCCTGACATTTTTATTTTTAGGGGAATTTCAGTTGATTTGTATTGCTGACACCACTGATATGTTGTTTCCAGTGACCTTACATCCAGAATCAGTAGGGTGTGACATTTGATGGCCCAGATAAAAAACATTAATAGTAGAAGAGAGGGTTTATTTTCCTGCTCATAAATTAAGTTTAAATAATGCAGAATTTATTTTTAACTCTCCAGTACTTTTTACTGTCTACCCAATAAATGTATTCATTACTGGGAGCTTAACTCAGGTGTTCTTAGTGAAGCAGTTTACTAAGATCCTTTTGTACAGCCTTGGTTTTCTTCTTGAGGCAGTGCTTGGTACAAAGCACTGCTTTCCACAAACAAAAGGAGATGGCTCCGAAGTAGCAAATAAAAAAGGAATACAGTGGCAGCAGCAACATTTGGGGTGATGAACAGTAGCAAAGTCAGACTCAGAGAAGTTTGCAGCGTCTTTGTAGAGGCTGATAAAAGTACTAAATGCATAATATAAATATTAGTGTAACCTAACCTGTAGGCTTATCACACCTCTTCACAGTCCTGCCTGCACAAATCTCTCTGCAAATGTTCTCTTGATGAATTTTTCATGAATGCCTGTAAACAACACACCATTCTGGTGTATATTTCTCCACTTTGAAAATATTCAAAGACCATGATCTCCAGATGCAACTTGAAAAGGAGAGGGAGAGAGAGAGGGAGAGAAAGAAATTCACTGATCAGAACTGCTACCATCAGTCCTTGGGACACAGACACTTTCATGTAAAGGAGAAGCATGGCTGATGCCTCAGCAAAAACCTTAAAAACCCTGGAAAAACACCCTTCTTGCTCCTCTCTGATCTGCAACATTTATGAACATGATAAACTGTTATTGGATTGTTTTGAGAACTTTTATAACAGCAAGAAGAGAGTTATCACCATATATAGGCTCTTAAAAGACGAGTTTCTGCAGCACAGGGTTATACTTTGTGTTCCCTCTTGTCATTTTTTTATTGCACAAGTCTGTTTAGGAGACCACTGCACCTCTTTCACTGTCTGTGGATGGTGATACAGCATCTGTTTGCATAGCTTAGTCCTGAAGGCACTGACAACAAAGAAGACTCATGGAACTTCTCTTCAGAAAGGTCTTGTTGGAGTTTCTGATGCAATCTATTCACTGAAGCAAAACCAAGCTCTCTGGCTTGCTCCTTTCCAAGAGAAGAAGAGGGGAGCAGATTAATTTGCCTGACTGAAGATGCTTCCTATTTTCTTTCTGTTGAACAAATGCCATCTGTAATTACAGTGTGGTTGGAAAAGCACAAGAGATTTTGGATATGAGCATGTGACTGTTTCTTCCCCTCTGAAAAGTGTTATTACAGCCAAATTTTATTTCATTACTCTAAATGGACTCAGGTCCAGCCTCACAAACCTGGTCTGTGGGTGGAATTTGTCTCCTCCAATTTTCCAGGCATGATTCTCATTGCAGCAAGACCAGGCAGCATCACTGCTAAAAATGACTGCTAGAAATGAAGTGTTTAACTTTGTCTTTTGGTTTCCCAATTTTTAAGATGAACTCAGTTAATATTTTCTTCTGCAGTCAACAGGATTATTTCTGGAGAATTTTATTTTGGATATTGGGGTGGGGGTGGAGAGTGCTGGCATGGGGCGAGGGATGGTTTGGAATGATTTAAGCTGATTCCTGTGTAAACTCTTGATTCCAAAATCAGAGTCTTAAAAGACAAGGCCTAAAATAGTATGAGTTGGCAGTACTCAAGCTGTATAAGAGCTATTTGAATGTACAGAATTCTATGTCTTCTTTGACTGAAACTTTTTATATAAATTGAAACGTACTGATTTCATCAGTCTACCGTAGTTGACTTACTGAAGAGAACCAGGTCCCATGAATTCGTGTTTGGTTAATACTTTTCAAAACATTTCTTATAAAAAATAATCAGTCAAAGAATAATAAACCCACCATTGTTTTCTTTGACAGTTAATCCTCCTAGACTCATGCTGCTGCTGAACTGGTATAGGAGTCACATATCAAATGGCTACATGTAAGAAAAAGGAAGGAATTTCAGATCATCCTGTAGCCTTCTCCAGAGAACTGAGGAAGTGGAAAAGGCCTTCAGCTGATCCAAGGAGTGCATGGAGGCTTTTGTCTCCTCCACTCCTTATCAAATTATTGGGGAACTAATGGTACAGTGGGAGTATCCCAAGGCACATCTGTGCCTCCCGTCAATGATTCATCATCCCCAGTGGGTAAGTCAACTCTTCATGTGGCAGGAGGAAAATGTAAGGCCCCTACTCCTGATGCCATGGGTGAACGGGTGTGCAAGGAGTGGGGAAAATCACTAAAATAGCTTTTTTGTCTTCTACCTCAAGAATCATGGGATTTTATGGACACCAACCCACCCTAAAGCTGGGAATTGTTCTTTATTTCTTGTTCGCAGTCCCTTGCTGGGAGTGTATATGAGATTTTAGAGGACATTTGGATTGTTGGATACACATGGGAATTTCTGTGGAGCTAGTGGGAAAAGGATACAACCAGCAGAACAGCACTTCAATAAAGTGACAGACTGGCTACAGAAATCATTCTGTTCCTAGTGAGATCTCCAGTCTGCCTCAAAAGAAGGAAGGCCATCATGGGAAGAGAGATGCCCCAACCCTGGGGCATGACAGAACCCTCTTCCCTCCTCTCAGACACAGGGCAAAGCTGTCCTGCTATAGAGTGAATCCAACCTTGGGACATGACCTGTGCCCTGAAGAAACCTAGGCCAGCCAAAGCTTTTAATGACAGCTGTTCTTCCTATTTTGGGATGCTTATGTCCGCTACAAATGGAAATAGGGAGGTGGAGGTCATGTAAGAAAATGGCATCATTGGCATTCCTTAAAAGTTGTAGCCCAGGTCCTGTCTTGGTTTGAACAAGTGGTCTCAATCACTCTCTCTTCAGCTGCTTTGGTGATCTTGGAAGGGTTTTCCTAACAGTTGTACATGTCAATTTTTCACAGTTCACATGAGTTTCTGTGTCTGGAAGTCAATATGCCAACCAGTAATATATAGCATGCTTTTACTGTGAATTCATGAAGTATCACTGCAATTAAATTTCCCTGTTAATGACATGATTTATTAATGAAACAAGGTTCATCCTGAAGCTCTTGAAAATGAAAATAGGGTTGATTCTTCTTCATAGTGTCATAAAACTCACATTAGATACAAATTTTGAATGACATTTTAAAGGCTGCCAAGCCAAGGAACCTAGTGGGGAGAATCCGGGTTTGCCCTTTCCCAGACAACTCACATAAAGAAATTAGAGAAGACAGATCAACAGCAAGAATCCCTATCCCAAAGCAGGAAAAACCTGAACCCAATGCCAGATAAAGACAAAAACCTCCTGATAAGGAAAACCACAGGAGTCTTCTATTGTTTTGCATCCTCTCATTTAGAAGCAATATAGTGCTGAGATGTAAAAGCTTTTGTGTGGAAGTTGAAAGTTTCTGAGAGAAGGCTAAACAATAGCACTGCAATATATGCCACAGAAGCAGTGCCTGAGGCATGCAGTGTAAAAAAGCATTAGTATGGGGCTCAGATGATGGTCTGCTGGCCTTTTTCATTAATTTGTGGCAGGTGACCTCCAAAAAAGACCTTGGGATAAATACTAACTAAGCCAATCAAACAAAGTAACTGCTACCTCAGTCATACCTGTAAAGTTCACTTTATGTTAATGGACTCCATATGGTTGCAGAAGTTCTCTGCCTGTTTTTCTAACTGAGCTGTTGTTTTCATTCATTGGGTTTTGTTTTTATTTTTTTTTTCCTTTAATAAAATGCTCTAAATATCTGCTGTTGGAGGAGAACAACGCTATGGGAGGCTCTGAAGTGATATTCATAAGAACTGCGAGCACTGACTAATTGATTAACCAAGAGTTCTCGAAGAGAATGATTTGATTAGGGTAATTTATAGAGATTGTATCTTTTGTCATCATTTGTCTTTGAAAACATAGAAGAAAACTGCTTCCAAGTGCATGTAGCCGCTGGCATGAGAGATGGTGTGCAGTACATCATCAGTTACAGCAGACTGCTCAATTTTGTACCTTTCCAGCCAGTCAAATATCCAATAACAACACACACACGCGCACGCACACGCACGCTCCAGCTCTTTGCAGTCCAAACTTTTCCAACATGTGCTTAGAAAAATATTTGGGGTTGTTCACTGCTCTGCTCTCTGTAGCATAAACATTTATTTAAATGGGGCTGTCTTTTCAGTAATGAAGAATGAAGGAAAAACAATGGTCTGATTTTGACAAATTAACTTGTGATTTGGAGAGTCAGTGAAGCAGGGAAGAGACATTCCTAACTATACTAATTAAATGAGCTTGCAACATTTATTTTAATGCAATGGAACCAGCCATATGAAGATGAACATTTTAATTTATTTTGTGGTGACATTATAAAAAATTTCTCTGCTGCAGATTATCTACAAAAACAAATCTCATCAGCACCTAGGTTTGTGCATGAAATTTACATCTCTCACATAAGTTTGACCTTCCCCAGTGAAAACAAATGGAATGTGCTAAGTTAAAAAGTTTCTGCAAAGGTTGTCTTCCCATTGATGCGGTGGTTTATGTTCAAATTACCTCTGTGAAAAACACATCCATTTTTCATGGTGCAGTGTAGATGAAAAATTCTGAATCCTTTCTAAGGGGAATGCAAATATAGCTCATTAGTTCAAAAACATTTTTCATGAACGACTGCTGAGTATTCTCAGGCAGATGAGAATGTGCAGTTTCAGCCAAGAATGAGCACCACATGTCCTACTAATTGTTTTTTAAACTTGTTTCTTCCCTCTATGGCATTCAATAAGTCTAGAAACTGTGAAGATTCCTGGAGAAAAGAAATTATAGGTATCCTCAGTTTCAGTATATACTGGGTCTTTTCAATATGCTGTGCAGTATGAGGAAAAGAAAATAGGAGCATTAGCTTTCAGATATTGTTATATTCAGGCACATGACATTTCTCTCCTTGGAATTTTTTCAGGTTTCAGTAATGAGTAGGAATATTATTTATGGGGTGCCATCAACAGAGAGAGTGTTGTCCTAAGGTTCATATCAGTGATGATGTTATGGAGCTGCTGTCAGTAGGAGCTGCAGGAGTTAATTGAGTTTTGGAGTTTTAACTAGGTTGAGTAGCAGTAACATATTTTCCCTGTTTTAAATTACTCTAAAGAAGGTGCTTATACCATGATTTTCATCTCTTCTGTAGGCCTTCCAAAGGTTTGCTATGAGATGGCCTTAAAAAGCAGATTTGAGCAACAAATCAGGCTGCCAGTCTTGCCTTCTTGAGCCTGAAAGTTGGAGCAGAGCAGCTGAAAACAAGGAAAAAAGAAATGCTGTTAAGAAAATATTTGATTTCCGGGCCTGGTCACCTGTTGAATATCTCATGTCTCTGAGTGGTGGTCCTTCATGTGCCATGAGCACCCACCAGCTCCTCCTCACCACTGTGCTGGAGGGTGAGTCTCCATGGGCCATTCTGCAGCCAGGCCTGTCTTAAGAGCTCAGACAGGTCTTTGCCTGGGTCACCTGGGCTCAGGAGGTGAACTGTCCCTGTCAGGGCTGACATAGGTTTTGTGATGACTAAAGTCAGCAGCACAGCTCCAGTCAAGTTAAAACAATCAGGACATTCTTTGGATGAGATTCTCTTTACATGGTTAAATCTGCAGCCTTCAGTCTCAGCCACAGACAGTGCACACACCTACTCTGTTTTCCAAAGTTCATGCTGCTTAACAGACTCTAGACATCTATCTTTGATCTTGGTCCTTTTTCTGTTCCCTTCCCAGTGTGAGATCATCTTTTAAGACTAATTATAAAGAAAATTAATCTAGGTCTCCTACAGCTAGGGTTTCTTAGAGCTGATCTCTCCCCTTCTTTCTGCCTTTTGCCTGGAATCCATGGACTCTAGGGATGTGCCTCCTGGCATGTAGGTCTCTTTCCCATTGAGGAATCCACAGGCCCTGGTTTTGGAATCAAGAGTTTACACAGGAATAAGGTTAAATCATTCCATAGTGATTCACAAAATGTGAATCATTTTGCCCACATGTGAGTTGCAGCCACCTCTGGACTGAGCTGTAGAAATCTTCTGCCCATGCACAGAAAAGCTCGAAATGTGATGAGTGCAGTCTTTCACCCAGATGAAACTGTGGAGGGTTGTTAGGTAGGAAAGGGGTTATTACTGAAAACTGAATTGGAGTTTAGGTGTAACAGTCATGTTAACAAAGTATGTGAGCCTTAATGACAGTCAAGTATGGAATCTTAAGCCAGCTAAGGGTAAAAATCCTGTTGCCCAAGACCATAACCCTGTTTTTTCACCTGAAAAAACTGTGCTCTCTAAGTGTCTCTCTTGCTCATTACTCTTTGTTCAAGATGGAAAACTGCCAGGTACTAAGTAACAATCTCCTTTACACTTGATGCTCTGATGACAGATGTCATGCAACCACTATTTTCTTGACTCAGTGCATCAGTTGCTGCTCTGCTGTTTGGGTCTGCCTTTTTTGGTTACCAGTCTTAGAAAGTGTTCTCATATCATAACTTAAAGTGTCAAAGCTTCTTCACCAGAACAAAAGAAGGTCATCCTCCAGGAGGAGACTGGAGGACTGCAGAACATCAGGCCTGCCATAGCACTTCAGCACTCAGTAACTCTGCCTCTAAAAATCATTGGGCAATAATTATACCCAGAGATAGCAAAGCAAAACCACACTGTGCATCGACCCCAACAGAAGAGTTAGCTGAAGAAACAAACCTTCAAGACACTTAAAAAAATGCCACTGTATCATCTGACAGGGCAGAGAAAAGTAGCTTCATCCTGTGTGATGGAATTGTTTGATTGAGGATATTTCACTGGTCTTGAAATGTGGAAGTATTTTATTATCACTGAGACTTACTCATCTCTCCTAAAAGAGTCAACAGCCAAGCTCCTGCTCACAAAACTGAAGTTTCCAACCATGCTTACATTCAGCTAAAACCACCAAAGCACTGGAAAGGTCTCAGAGTACCAAATTTGTTCACAGAGGTACTTCCATGAAACTATGACTCCACAGCAATAGATCTGTTCCACATTTTCCAGCATGCTGTTTACAAGCAATAAAAGCTACTGTCATTCTTCTCATGATGAAAGAAAAAGATGATGCATTTATACCAAAGCTAGCACATAGACCTTCAGAAAGGAACTTTTGTCAATTTGCTTTTGACTCCAAAGCAATGTAGAAAAAGTCATTGCTCTTTCTGAGCTCAAATATATCTTGTGTTTCTTTTGAGGAATCATTTCTCTTCATTCACTTTTTTTACTCTGTTTAGGCAACCAGATTAATGTTGTGTGCCTGGACTTGGTGCTTTTCTGACTTTCATGCTGTGAAGATAGCAGCTCATATAATGGAAGGAATCCATCCAAGTGGGGAGTGGCTTTATTTCTCACCAGTCTTCCTGACTCCTCTAGAAACCACATTTCTTCCCTTTTATTTGTCCCCTCTTCACCTTTTCCTTCTCTGATTGCAATTACCCTTTAGCTAATAAGCATCCAATAATATTACTGTTGCTTTCTGCCATCTATAAAGAACAGCTAGGTGCTTTCATCCTGATAAATATTTATTTTAGACTGCAGCAAACAAGGAATAGCCCAGTGAAGCTTTCTGGTGAGAGATTAATCTATGTGTTCTTCTCCTGCAGGAGCTGCAGGCCACTGTTCCTGTGGAAGACGCTAACCAGTCACAAACTGGAAAACAGGGTTTCCCCAGCCAGCCTCCTTGGTGGCCACTGGAGGCACAGCTAGCAAATGGACACTGTGGTCAGGATGCCAGAGATTACCAAAGGCTTCCAGCTGCAGCCCACTCAGGGCCATGCAGAAATTAGAAGAGTGTGAAGCTTCTATTCTCTGGTAGAAAATCTCTGAAAACCTCCACCTATAAGTCTGGTGTTGCCAGTTCTAGCTTTTTTTTTTTTTTTTTTAAACTCAGGTGACCAGGGACCACCTTCTGCTGAAGTTAAACTGGCTGTAAATCCCTATTCTGCTGCAGATGTCAAACTGAGACAGCACTGGCTTCATGACTGGCTAATGGAAAGTAGTGTTCTGATCTTGGCGGGTGGCTGCGGCTCCTGCCTTTTCACGCCCCTGATGCTTTGACTTCTGCTAATTGAGGAGGGGCTCTACCATCAGCCTGCAAGATTTTTTTTCCCCATGAGATGCTAGTCTTTGGATAGCAGGAGTGCTACAAATGAAAGTTAACAGACAGATATGATAATGAGTGCTGCCCCTCTCTTTCTTTGTCTCTCTGCCCTTTAGTGCAATATGAGTTTGCAGGAGATTAATTTTATGTAAAGTTTTACATTTCATGTTGTGATCAGCATTTTTTTTTCTCTTGGTTGGCACTGAGAAAACATATATTCAAGTTGGGGAATTCATCATGTCTGATTAATGATGTGTATATAGAGCTTCCTGTATCATCTTCCTTCTTTTGGTCTTTTTTATTCAGTTGTTTGCTGTACTCCAACCCTGCGGATAGATGGTTCTGCAGTGATAAATGTAAAGTTTGCATAAGCCATGTAACAGCAGGACAGCCTATTATCACTGTACATTTTCCATGGCTGTGCAAACCTCTGTAGGCTATTTTATTGCTAATAGATCCACAGAGAAACAGTAGTGATTTTATGACTCTTTTTAAAATGGAAATTCATGTTTGAGAAATACAACTGGGAGGAAACAGATGTAAACCACTTAAGCATTTGCAGAAAATTGAGATGCACACTCTTATTTACAGACCCACATCGCCTCCATCGTTTTATTTTCAAAATTAAAATAAGCAATCTGTTTGCCATGGGAAATGAGGAACTGTAAACTTGTTGTTTTTCCTTTACAAAGCAATGGCCAGCGTCACTGTCTCTGTGCTTAATGGCATTAGAGAAAAGGGATGACAAGTCTCCTCCCTTAGATTTTATTGTCTATAACACGTTCTCTTTGTAATCTGTATAAGAGGTATGCAAGCGGGAAAGATTTTAGCATAACCATGTGTCTGAATTCCCATTATGTTATAAAAGCTAAAATGATTGCCCAACCTATTATAAGGTTTTACCCAAGTATTTAAAGCTATTGGAAAATCGATTTTAAAACTTTAATAGCAAACAATTGCAAAGCATTTACACCCATGCCAGAGTGCTTATGTGCTTACTGCCTACACCAGCAGAAAATATTTCTTTCTTCTAGCATGCTTGTTTAGATTACTATTTTGAGGGCCAAACACCCCACTGGAAAATAATTATAAAATACCTTTATACATTCTTTTTGAACTTATGGAATCACATGCCAAAAAAAGGACAGCATTCAACATTTAGTAGTTACAATAATACTTCATACTGATCTACAGGTCAGCATTCATGGAGTCTGGAGCTGTACACCCTCTTACTCCTTTCTTAAGAAAAAGATATATGCTTTACAAATAACTAACCAGGGACACAGAGCTTTACAGAGTCTTGGATCTATGTCATGGATTGCTGAGGTCTGAAGGTTGGGAGAGAACTCAGTCAGTCAGTCAGTCAGCACTCTACTTCTCAGCAGTCACCACTACTGACATTTTTTTAGCCATATATTTTTTAATAATTGCTTGTTTTCCAGGAAAGCAAGGGGGCTGCATTGTTAAAATACTTAAAAGCACACACAACACACTGTTATACCTAAAGAAGGCCACTGAGCTGTGTAAAAAACTCTACTTTCAAAAAGCTTTTGATATGAGGAATGTGAAGAAACAAAAAAACTTCGGCTTCAACTGGTAATTGAAGAGAGAGAAAATGCCCTCCTCTAAGGTGCTGCCCTGCTGAATGTTACATGAGAACTGTGTCTCATGGGAAACCATCTTAGCAATGTCCTGTGACAGACAGGCGTTTACCTGCAATAGCACTTCCCTACAACAGCTCCATGCCCTGGGAGGCAGGAACTGCCTGTGCCTCCTGGCCACAGTTCCTTGCAAAAAGTTGGCCTCAAAGCTCAGATGAAGCCAGGTCCTTCTCTGCATCTCCTCTGGTAGTCACCTGAATACTGTTTTCTTCAGACAACCTTGAAGTTGCAATGAAGCAGTTTGGAAGAAGGTAGAGGACATCACTGAGATGCCCCACTTGGTCATTCCCCTCTGCCATAAGAAGAAGAAATGGAGAGGAGGGCTGGGGTTTTTTCAAGGTCAAAGCCATCAGCATGCCTGGATCTTGTCAGCACAACTTGCAGGCTGGAGAGGAGTAGGAGCAGATAGGGAGAGCAGAGCTGGTGTGTAAAATGCCCAGGAAACAATGCTCTCAGAGAGCACACCAAGGAGAAAGAAAAATCAGGTGTCAGGAAAGAATGGCCTGGGGAAGTGGGGAAGCAAAACAGCTGGGATGGAAGAGCTGCCATAAAGAACAGAGCCAGACACTAATTCCACTTTTGGGAGAAAAGACTAAGATACATATTACATTAAAGAGAGCTAACAACACAGACTGCCTTCCCTAATGTTATTCTTCCATACAAGTGGTTTCCATAGTGATGTCGCTTGATTGCAAGTGAGAGAGGAGATGGCCACAAGGCAATCTCTTCTAGGATGTTGTTCACACCATGGAAAAGCACAAGACCTCAAATCACTTTGAGAAAAAAGCCTGCATTGTAGTTGCTTAGTCCCCAAAGTGTGTCCGGAAGGAAAAAGGTCAGATAGCCTTTTCTTCCCCTAGGGCAGAGTGGGAAGACTTTCCCTCTCCATCCTGGAAATCCTACAGAAAGCAAAACCTCTCGCTGACCTTGCTACATCTGCCACCAACAGACCCACTGCTTCCCAGGCCTTGGGAAACAAACCAAAAATGTGCTTCAACCCTCCAGGCCATCATGAACACAGCCAGGAGTGACACTGGTAGGCTGGAAAAGCTGATGAAATTTCACACAAAAATTGAAGTGAAAGAATTCTTTCTTATACTCTCCTACCTCCTACCCTTCGCTCAACACTGATTAGTACATTAAAGAGCTTTATTGAACCCTGGCAGTTAAATGGAAAGCTTTCTTGTTGTAGCACTGAAAGAAGGGACAGATTTTCCAACAGCTGTCTAATATCTCTGTCAACATGGAAATGAAATAGATTTAAGGACCTCAGAAAAGCATCTGAACATTTAGTGCCCAGTAGTAATGCATTCCAATTTCCACTTGCAGAAACTGGAATCACTCTCAGTCTGTTCTACCAGCTTTAAAAATAAACATCTGGCACAACTTTATTTTTAGAAAGGAAAAAATAATCGAAAAGTAGGCTACTAGCTGACCATCTCTTTATTAACCCAGCTACAGAGACACAGTGTTTGGAAAATGCTACTGTGAACCTGTGTGCCGTGTCCAGGCCTATGGGGAAACAATAAACAGCCAAATAAGAGAATAAATGAGAGTAGATTTCAGTGGGATTTGTGAAACACACCGGAACCCTTCAGATGTGTGTACAGCAGTGCTCAGATCAATGAACAAAGTAAAAAACATCACAGTGTTTCCATCCTCCAGCTGCACACAGCACTCCTTGTTCTTAGATCAAGGCACTATGATAAAGAAAGACCAAGCAAACATAGCCTGAGGACCTGTGAACAGATGTCAGCTGCTTTCTTTAGTCCAGTCCGCTACAGTTCATATCTTATAACCAACAACAAGATTAAGCAATTACTCCCTATATGCTTGTTATTGTTGTCCAATAAAGCAGCATCTAAAATAATAGCTTTTCTCTTGCCACCCAAGCATGAGTACTGCAGAAAAATGTGTAGAAACTGATTAGGTTAGAGAGATAGGTCTGCATAAATAATTGCTGAAAGCCAACTAAGTCAAAATAATAATAGCAGAGAAAATTAACTTTCAGATAGAAAACTACCTGTCTATGCTCTCATTTATATACTGGAGTTTAATTCAGCAAATGAAGAATACAATTCTTGGGACAAAACAGATAACCCACGGATTTATGGTGATAGCTGTCACAAAAAACAGAAAAAACAGGTCTACCTTGAGATCAATTTGCCCTCAGAAGTTTTAAATTATTTTTTTTTTATTATCATTTTTATCATGGAACCATGTTAAGATTTATACATCATTTCTTGTTTGGTTTGCCCTGTATGTCAGCAAGGAAACATAGATTTACAGATAATTAGGTAGAATAGTTGAAGCAATTCAAGAATTCCTTTCATGCAGTTGAAAGGTGTCTTTCTTTCCTTGACTTTTTTTTTTTTTTTTTTTTTTTTTTTTCCCCAGCTCCTATCTGTCATCAGTTACTTTCTTCAGAACTGGCACACTGTACAGAGTAGATTTCTCCTTCAATAAATATCACTGTAGTCATTAAAGATCATCACTTCTCCGTGCAGTCAACAACGATTTGAATGTGGAAACCTTCATGACAATCCTCCCTGCCACAGGAGAGTAAATATCTTCGGTCAGTATCTCATCACTTCAAGGTCTCTCTTCCTGGTCTTGAAATATTATTTATAGACCCATTTTTCTTGTCAGTGCCATTCCCTCTTCACAAGAAGGAGCCAGTTCAGAGTAATCATTACCACCATGTTTTATGCAGGAGTCTACATCTAATAGCAAATAGTTCTTCTGGGCCAAGCTGATGAGAGCAGTGTTGTGTCTGCTGAGCACTTCTGCTGTCTCTGCCTAGCTCATTCAGCCTGGCCTATTGGTCTCCTCTTCTATTTTTACTTCAATTTCTGTATTACTATTCCAGAAATGGGTATGTTTCAAGTAATCTGTCAGGTTCTCTCTCCTTCCTGACTATTTTATTATTTTCAGTGAAATGTATTTTGTAGAGCTTCTTTTGCTCATCATCATAAAAACCAAAGTAGATTTTTTTCTGGCAATTCTGTATTCAGGACTGAATGCAGGCAAGTTAAATGACATTGTCCACTATGAAAACAAACATAGTGCACAAAATGTCCCCCCAAATCTGATATTTCACAGTTTCAGAGGGGCTTTTCCAACAATTGGGGTGCAGCTGATGGTACAGTGCATCACTTTTAACTTTGGTAAAAATCTTTTCTTATACTTCCAAGTGAGCAAATGTATGACTCCTTATCTACTAGTAGCAAAAGACTTTCTGTATTTTCATTCACATGCAGAACCTAATTTGGATAGTGTACACCTGATGAACTTGCAGCACTTGTGAGGCATATTGGTACCAAACTTAGAATGTTTTTATTTTGGGGAATTTTTCTGCATAATATTTATACTGAGGCTGAAGTTAGAGAGTATATGGCTGAAGGCAAACTACTTGGGAGACTACAAATCACCCAACCATAGTCCACAGGAATGAAAAAGGAGTCCTTTTTATCTACCACATAAGAAACTTGGAAAGATGTAGGTAACATGGAAAATGTGAATAATTATGAATATTTTTTAAAATGTGGTTCCCCATCATCATCCCCATCCCCCATCATTACTGCTAAGGGTGGCTCATTGGTTTGGTGACATTTATGATCTTTGCCCCTCAGTGTTGATGAAAACTCTTGCCTAATACTACAAAGAAATAAAGTTGACTTGAGGTAGATTTTGAAGTTAATGAAGTACTTTACCTGTCCTCATGCACCCCATTGCAGACTCTCCCTACTTTACTGCAATCATCATGTTTTTCTTGAAGTTTTGCAGTCTTCTTTAGCTTGTAGCTTCCTCCCTTCCATCCCTGCCTGCCCTACAAAGATTTAAGTCCTTGCAGTTTCAAAAGAAGGTGGGAAAATGTCAAAAAGATAATCAAAGATCAGAAGGCAGAATAAAAGAATTGTGACTCTATGGTTATGCTCTAAATTTCAGGAATATTAAGGAATTTTACTATTATTAAAACTTGCACAAGAGGAAATTCTTATGTGTTAAGAAACCTCATCAGTTTTGGAGTACCTAGAGTTGGCAATACCGAGCGGCTTCTTACAGAGGTCCACAAAGCACTGAACACCACAAGGCTTCCTGTATCCGGAGCTTTAAAATATACAAGAGCATCCTGTTCGTATTAGATGCCCAATATTCATATCTGAAATCACATTTTGGCCACAAAAGGGAAATTATTAACCCATCACTCACCATTCTCTATGGTAATTAAGGAGTTGTTCTAAATCGAGCATTGTAAATCCTCCATGTGTCAATTTGCTGCCACTTTTTAGTGCACTAGCTGAGGAGTCCAGAAATCAAAGAGATGCAGCTTCAAACTTCAAATATGAATACCTAGAGCTGTGCTGTTCTGAATGATAATGGACATAGAGATGAACGTTTACATTTTTTTCTGCAGACTCTTTCACATGAGTGTGTTTGATGCTTTCTTCTATTGGGTCTGAAGCTGGGATTAAGTAATGAATAAACACGTCTTATTGAAACAACTTTGACATTTCAACTAAGTTTACACATTAATTAAGATAAGGTTGTCCTAGCCCCCCCCAAAGAGGAGCAGAAATTTGAGAGAACCTGGTGGCTGAGGTATAGTATAAAAAAGCTGTATGAACACTTGTTAAATGCACAAATTTAACCCTGCTGGTTTGCTCCTAATCATTATTAATTGCCTCCAGTGGTGGACATTAATTTCCCTATTGCAGCAACATGCATCTTGAGTTTGAGCATATCCTAATATATCAAGTGGGACAGGTGATATAATTCAGCTGGTCACAGCTGGAAAGAAGACAGCCACCCACATGCAAGCAGTCTGTCAGCCTTAGTTACGCTGCAGACACCACCACAGCCTCCATAACAACATTGCACATTTATCTCTGGGGATAACTTTACAAGAAGTACAGCCGATCAGTTCATCCTATTTAATCTGCTGTTGTCTTATCAGGGATAAGAATGCTTTAGCCTGGGCTTTAGCTCTGAATTTGGGAGGGGAAAACATTTGCACATGTGGCTGGTTGTGCAGGAGAGCCTGACCCTCTCCTGGTTGCTAGAAAGGGGAAGGAGTTGGCACAGTGTCCCAAAGCAGGGCATGCCCCAGTAGCCACAAGTCCAGTGCTGACATCTGGACCATGAGAGATTTGTGTTCACATCCCTGAAGTACCCAATTCAGACTGGAACTTGATTGCCAAGCATTGCATTTGTAGGATTGTGTAACAGTCACTGTGCCAGAGCAGCTCTCTCAGTAAATTAACCACTTCCGTGTGTACAGGGGCAGGAGGAGAGGGCATAACTCCACTTCAAAAGAGGCTGGTGGCAAGAGCCTCCATTTGAAGGCATAAGATGCAGCTGCAAAAGCCTGCTTAGCCCATAGTCCTGGGAGGAGGACTCCCACGTGGGAGGAGAATGTGCTTTGCTGTCTGCTTTCATGCAGAAGTTTTCATTCTGGACTCAGGAGGGATATACGTTTCCACAAGAAGTTTCTGGGTTTTGAGATGGCACATAACCAGGTGAAGAATGCTTTCTTGGGAAAAGAAAAAACTTGCCCAAGTGTCCTGATTATCTAGTTAATGAAACATGCAAATTACTGCTAGCTCAGAGTTCCTTTCCCTGTATGCCCCATAACTACACCTCAGCAGCTGTTATGGTGTATGCACTGAATTTAAGCTAGAAGATAAAGGAAGTCTGAGGAAACAAAAGACTGCATAAAAGGATATTGGGATTTGGCCCTGAGGAAAGATGAGGATTTAAACAAGGCAGAACCGGGTTCCACAGTTGCCGTTCTTAACTGCAATTAACTGTAATTTTTCAGGTTACAGTTACCTTTATTTGTAGCAACCAGCAATAGATTAGCCATAGAATTGTTTAGCACTTGGTTTAATAAGTATGCACAAGTACGTTTGCCTGTCCAAACCCTTGTTCAAATATGCAAAATATATTTGTCCAGGAAAAAATCAGGGTGGTGAAAATGTTTGGAAGAAGATCTTCTATTTACAATTTTTCAGTGAATTGCGAAAGCACATATCCAAATGGTACTTTCTTCTTAATGCAAAACAAAGAATGTATTTTTGGAACCTAAGTGTCATGCTCTATTTGAAGAGGCTTTCAGACGGTTCTTATTCAGACCCCCTTGGTAATTCCTGGTAACTACTTTGCTCTTGAGTTCACCACTATAAAAGTGAAGTGGAAGAGCTTAAAAAGGCAACTCAGTTATTTAACAGAACCAGTCTTGTTGTAATAGACTGATATGAACTTGATGGTTCTTCTTTCTGGTTCTTAGTTCTTGTGCCTTTCAAATTATCCTAATCATATAGGTGTAATCCTGCAAATTCTTGCTGCATTTTGCAGATAGGCCTTATCATTCAAGGATGGCACCATACAAGTGCAGTTGTTTAATGAATCAGAACATTGAGGTGAAACTAGTCCTTAGCATCTTAGCATACAATAACACTTTACACCAAGCCTAAAAGCATTATATAGTGGGTTTTTAAATGTTCTATCATTAGGCTTGATGCATTTAGCCCAGGTGAAAATTGTGAGTACTAGAGATAAAGGAAAAATACGTTTACATGGCTTTGAAAAGGTTTAATTCTTCACCGTGTCTGTGAATTGTTCCATACCAAATGATACCTTGATAATTAGATCTCCATTTCTTTAAAGGAAATGGTATCGTTTGTCCTGACAGCATCTAAATTGCTTTGTATTCCTTTTCTGTTGGGACAACACAGGGTCAAAGTGAATCACAGCGAATTCTCTGTCTCCTGACTTTGATCCCTGCTTTTTCCCATAGAAGAGCCCAGGCTGTGGCTCAGGAGTGTGCAAGTGCTGATCAGCTACTGCAGGCATCCAGGGCTGTGTTTACCTCTTTCTTGTTCCCCAGCTTTGCTGGGAGGAGCCGACATTCCACTCGCAGCAGATGGGTCTTGGTATGCCTCAGCCTTCCTTGGAAAACACTGCTTAGCTGTGGACAGCTTTATATTTCATCTGGACTGGCACCTGGTTTGGAGGTCTGGAACACCGTGTTTATGCTTGCCTCATCTGTTTTTTACCACTTCTAAGGCATGCTGTTTTACAATCCAGGAACCAACTGAAGGTTTTAGTAGGGGAAAGATTTGCTACAAAATCCAAAAAGGAGGGAAAACAATTCTGGATATGCTGCAGTTGCTGTCATGAACTTAGAAAAGATTTTTTTTTTCTTGTTATCTAGGCAGCAGGAGTCTTTGGGTTAAGCTGCCAGTACAAGTCCATCACAAATCTTTCTGCCAACCTGTGAATCAGATGCTCATAATCAAATGTTGGGTTGCCAGTTTTGGATAGCTTGGCTGAACAGCCTTGTTTCAGCTAGAACTGTTATTTATGAGTTATCACAGAAGATTCCAGTGTTACGATCACTGTTGTTAACGTGAGTCTACAGGAACAAAGGCTTTGTACTAAAAAGGAAACAGTCAGGAAGAAGCCTCACACAGTGGTATGTGGGCTGAATTCCTTACAGCAATATACATTTCCCTCTTAATTAAAATAGTTAAACTGTGGAACTAGACATTGATGCAATATGTTGTTCCCATTCTAGAAATACATTCACTAAGAGTTAATAAATAATCTATGTGTCCTAATCTTTTAAAGTCATTTCAGAGGGATGAAGTCATCTGCTATAATTGTAAATGCAGTACCTCTGCCTTCACTGCATTCAAATGTAAAGGTGAGAAACCGATTAGAGGTGCTGGGTTGCTAGAGATAGATGCTCCAATTTAAATGCCACAGCATTTGTTTCTAGCAAATTGAGACACTAGAATAATGCTTCCTTCTATTTTAAGGTTTTAGTCCTGGATTTCTACCTGCTTACCCCAGATTTAGCTGGGGAAAGGGATAAATTTTCTTCTTATTAAATTTGCAAGGATTGCTGCAATCAATACAGGCTGCCTAAACAGACCAGATTTCCCAACTACACGGCACTAGTTACCCAGTGCCAGACCTGCATTGCATTCTTATTCTGACATCTGAGGTGAATCTTGCTGCAGAAGCATAGTTAAAACTGCTTTTGATGAATGTAAGGCCATTGTTCTTCTTTACTTTGCTTTTTTTTTTAAAAAAAAAAGAGGAATTGAGCTGACTTACCTGGAAAATCAAGCTTTCCACATGTCCAGTTTCAGTCCAATTTCAGATCCTAAACTGAAAGTACATGGCAGGCTGTGAATCTCCCAAAGTAGCAGGGTGACACTGCTGAGTTTGGTTTCCCATTTCCAGACTGCTACCAGTCTTAGGGTGACTCACTTAAAACTATCTTGTGGGTGACTTTGTTGTCCAGCAATTGCAATCAGAACTGCAGCGTAGATGCTTTAATCTCTGATACCCACACTTCCATAAACAGGTTTAATTCTCTTGTTGACAGTCAAGTTAGCTGGCACAATGCTGTCAGTCAGTGCAGGCAAGGATAAGCCACACCAAGCTTTAGATTCACTCAGCTCCCATCAGCTGTTTATTCGTGACAAGATGTCATGATTTGGAGTGTGACTATTCCTCATCTGTAGTGAGTAGTGAGTTTTAATTGAAATCATATAATCAAAGGGCTACACTAAAGCATAGCTGTGTTTCTTGGTGATCAGAAGTCTAAAGGGAACGACTTTAATGAAGCAGAGAGCCCAAGAATTCCCCAGCTAAAGTCCTACCTAAAAGAAAACTCAAGCATGCTTGAAAGTGCAGAAATACTCAGAGCAAAGATCAAACTTCCCTTGCACCTCCTGGAGCACAACAGGAATGTTACTCAGTGGAGATCCAGCCCTGGCTAAATCTCATGCAGCGGAAATGAAAGACAGGCTACACCACTTTCCTAGGTCATTCAATACCCCAGCATTTTATGTGAATATCAATGGCAGCATTGTCCAATGTGTACATTATATAGAGACAGTCAAAAATGGTATATCAATGATAGCATCTTTAATAGCCATAAAAATAAAGTGAGGAAGACAGAGGGTGATAAATAAGCAACAGCCTGTATTGATCCATCTGCATTTGGTTTGTTAGATTTCTTATACAGTTCATGGGAACAAAAATCTGTCAGTTCTTCCCCCTTCAAAATAAACTGCTTTCCATTAACAGGCAGCAGATGATCTCATGGGTTTAAGGAAACAGGCAAGAGGGATCTGCAAAAGAGGATATGATGAAGATTATTAATATAGCTATAAATTTCATCAGCCTTTCCTCTTGAAACTTGGACAACTGCACTAAGCAATAAAAATAATAATAATAGTCTGAAGATCTTCTGTATCTCTGTAACCTCTCTATGACACTCATGGTAGCTTTAAAAGTGGTGCTTAAGCCCACCTGATAGGAAAATATAATTTGCAATGCCTCAAGTGTGCATTAATCCAGGCTCACACATGAGGCAGCTTATCTGGATCCCATCCAGCCTGTCCACATCTTTGCATAGCAGGGACTAAAAGTGAACAGAGTATTCCAGGTGCGTCCTGGCAAGCTATGCTAGTTTTGCCGGTGGTAGAGTTAATTTTCTTCACAGAGGCTACTGTGGGTTTGTGTTTTGGATTTGTCATGAAAATATAGTTAATAATACAGAGATATTTTTGTTGTTGTTGAGCAGGGCTTGCACAGAGCCAAGGCCTTTTCTGCTTTCTGTACTGCCGTGCTGGTGAGGGGCTGGGGTGCATGGGAAATGGAGGAAACACAGCTGGGACAGCTGATCCCAACTGACCAAAGGGATATTCCAGACTGTGGGACATCATGCTCAGTACATAAAGTGGAGGGAAGAAGCAGGAAGGGAGTGGCATTTGGAGTGCTGGCATTAGTCTTCCCAAATAACTTTTATGTGTGATGGGGCTCTCGTCTCCTGGAATGGCTGAACACCTATATATGAATTAGTTCCTTGTTTTGCTTTGCTGGCATACATGGCCTTTACTTTCCATATTAAACTGTTTTTATCTCAGTCCATGAGCTTTCTAGCTTTTGTGCTTACTATATTCTCCCTGGTCCCACTGGTGGGGGAATGACCAAGCAACTGCATGGCCCTTGGCTCTGTCTGGTGTTAATCCACAACTCAAGCTCTGAGTACAGTGGGATAATGACTTCTTTAATCTCAGCTGGTGATGTCCTTGTTGATGTAACCCTGCATCCTGTTGGTTTTCTTTGCTGCAGAAATACACAATTCATTCATACTGAGCTTGTTGTCCACCAGGGACCCCCAGGTCCCTTTTCCACAGAGCTCGTCCCCAGCTGGGAAGATCCTAGTCTGTGCTGCAGTCCTGTATTATGTTTTCCTAGATGTAAGACTTTACACTTGTCTTTGTTGAACTTCCTCAGTTTTCAGTCAGACCAGTCTTTTACCTTATCCAGGTCTTCCTTAAGGAGACCTCTCCCTTCTGAAGCGTCCACTACCCCATTCAGTTTGGTACAATGGCAGACTTTGTCAAAATATATTCAATTCCATCTTCCAGCCTGAAGTGTATACTGGCTTTGGCAGATTATGATAAATGTCAAAGTCTGTTCAGAGGCAAGTACATAGAGGATTTTGGAATATGTGTGTACGTCTGTTTGGTGGGCTCTGTACACCCTGTAATATGTAAAATATTTTAGCCATTGAGACCCCAGGTGCTTGAGGCTGCATTCCCAGAGCATGTGGGAGGTCTTTCACAGGGTTTCTTTTTACCTCATTGGAGAAGATGAGCATTGAGTGCACACTATTTACCTTCCAGCCAGACATCTGCTTACATATTTTGGAGGGGAACAGCAACATTTCTAATATAGCACTAGGGAAATGGCTCAGAAATTCTCCCTATTTTCAGTTAATTCAAACTGTCCAATGGCTTAATTTCTGCTGTGTTTGGAGTGTGATGCAGTTCTGATGTGTCACATTGCATTAGGATTTTGCACATGCTATTTGCCCATCTCAGTTTCAGGCTTCCTGCAGTATGAACAAACACACTTATTTTCTTATCAGATTCCCATTTCATGCCCCTGAGTCAGAGAAGGAATAAAGTCCTCTTATGGACACTAGAGACACAAAGAGCTTCTAGAAGCCCTCTGCTGCCACAGTTCACCAGCTCTTTAAATTCCAGTTGCGTCACTTTTTTTCCCCCAAAGAAATATTGCTGAAGCCGACTACTGATTTGAACTCCTTTTCAAGTGAGCGTGAGATGAACAGAGGAGGGAGCATCAACCAAAAACCTCAGTATGCTATCTTTACAGACCATTTTTCACCTTGAAGCTGGTGGTGGCATGTGGTACCCAATACTGACAGTCAGGGTGGAAATCCTGCCATTTCATTTGGAAGGCATCACTTCACATATATGATACTTATGTGTTGAAATGCATTGTATTCTAAGCAAGCTCACCTTTTAAGAAAAATGTGATGGCATCTACACTGCCTGTAGTCCCGGACTCATGCTGATTTCTAGACCATACCATGGAACTGACGATGGACAATCCCAGGTCAGTTCTGTCAACCTGATGGAACAGGCAGGTGAATTCCAGCACTTGGAAATGGGTTGAGCTACTGCTCTGGGAGAGGCAGTAGCTAGTACAGCCCTACTGCTGCATGCCTCTTCAGCTTCCCCATGTGTTTTACACTACTGTACAGTGTATTTTAATATAGTTTCCAGTACTGTTTCAAGGAGGGAGTTGAAAAAGTGTTGAGCAATATTGCTATAAACAATCCTTTAACTCCATATCATTGTTTGACAGATTTGAATTATTTATCTTGCTTGTTTATCACACATACACAGACACATGGACACAGACACACAGACACACACACAGATATACACTTACAAAGCCTCTGTATTGTAATGCTGTGGTACTCTCTTTGTCCTTGCATCTTTTCCTCTAATGTTTATGACCCATTTTCAAAGGCATGCACTGGTATCTGATGATCTGTGTCTTTTCAAGTCTGCATACAGACATGCAATCTCACTGTCTGGGTAATGCTTCCAATGGACAGCCTTCCAACAGACTCACTTTTCTCTTCCATCCTTTGCCCTCATCCCATGGATAAAAATGACTGATGAAGCCTATTACTTATCTATCAGATAATAGATCTACTTTGACACAGATTCCTTATAAAGCTTGCTCTTAGCAAAATCTGTTCTGGACATCAAGAAGGCACTGGGCTAAAACATTGCTTTTGTTGGTAGGTTAATTTAGCATTTAAATTCCTTTTCTGTACTGACTTTTTTGTGGAAAGTTGGTCCAATATATACAGCAGAACTTAACTGATCTATAGGCCTGTGATTTAAAAAAAAAAAAA
>VWZU01001018.1:771122-811122 GCA_013397095.1 Sterrhoptilus dennistouni
AAAAAAAGGTCTGTGTTACAGTCAGTGAAAAAATTCTCCCTATAATGCTGACAGCAATGGGTCTTATAGACAAGATTTAGATGTATTCACCAAAATCCTGACACCCAAACTGGGAAAAGATGGCATGAAAAGGGATTTAGTCACTTTTTGTTATTTCTACAGCATTGCCAGTGATTAGGAGAGAGAAGAAGTTGTGCTTTTTAAATTTAACCACATTTCAAAGTGCTGTGCACTACTGCACCAAGTACAGAACTGTTCAAGCCCTGAAAACCTTCAAATGAACTTCAAGAGGCTCAATTCAGTTCTATGCTTTGGGCTGTGCATCTGCCCTGCCCTGGCAGGGCCTGAGATCCTCTGGCACACTGTGCTTTCCGTGCATATCAAACCCGTGTGAGTACTCAAACCCAGAGAAACTCAGATGTGCTAGTCAGGTCATGGTGCATTTTTGATGATTGGAAAGATTCTCCCAGATCAAATTCCAGAACTCCAAACCCAGGCCAACATTTCTAACACAAGGAATTCGCAAACTCTGTAAGCCACAACATCTGGAGCTACAGCAGTCATTGCAGGACCTGTTTATCAGACAAAGAGCATCTCAGAGCTTGGTGAAAAACTCCCATCCACTTTGTCCATCACACCAGAACACAGAGCAGAGCAGCCTGAGGGGGCAGCCAGGGCCACACCCCAGAACTGCCTCCCATCAGTGTCTGCCTGGGGGAACCTGTCTGGGTGATGGCTGCAGACCTGCTACTCCAGGCAGGGAAGTGTGCCTGCAGCTCTGCTGGGTGCCTGGCTCTTTCCCAGCCTTATGGGGACATTTATTTTGCATTCTTTTTTCCTACAGAGTGATGTGCCTGCTCCTCGGGGGCTGTGAGAAGTAGCAAGAGAGAGTGGCTGAGGCTGCTGGGTATGCATTTTTTTGGGGGAGGTATGGGTTACTACAGTTTCCAGTTTGGCAGAGCTCCCAGAAATAGCTCTTGCAGAAATATATATCCCTAAAATGACCTAAAAATAACCCAGTGGCAACCTGGAGTGTATATAAAGTTGGAAGATAAAGAAGCAGAAGGTATAAAACAGTGTCCCTGTGTCTGAGTCTCAGGAGCACCTTCATGGTGGTGTTATTCCAGCCCAGGTTGTGCTTCACTCCTTCACACCACAACTCTCTACTCCTGATTTGAAGGCCTTGGCTTGAAATGTGCAGAAGGACTGATGCTGCCTTGGCTGACTGGGAGTCACCCATGCCTTTGGAGAACATTTTACTTGTGCATAGGAAATGACACCTTTGTGAGATACAAGTTCTTGTGGGAACAAAGGACCACTGATCTTCACAAACATCATAAAGCACCCAGAGTAAAAAAAAACACCAAAAACCAACAACAAAACAGCGCCTCTCATATACCATTAGTTTTAATACTACCTGCTGTACAGAGATAGAGTTAAATTAGCTTCAGCAGGTTTATCTCCATTTTTAACAGCAGTCTCGAAGTCAGCAGAGTCCTTCCATATTCATATTCCATATCTAAAATAATATATGAATATATTGAGAAATTTGCATGAAATGGTCAATATGGCAAACCTTACTTCACATCTCCAGACAAAGGCAAATAAAATTCAAGAATCTCTGCAGCATCCATTCTGAAAAAAAAAAAACAAAACAAAAAACAAAAAAGAGAAAGAAAAGCACCTTATTGAATAAATTACACTTGAAGAGGCAGCAGTGTTTCTTTAATGGTCAAAGATTGATTCTCAGGACCAGAAGCCTGAACCAGCAAACAAAGTATTGCTTCTGTCTGCCCCATCCTGAGAGCTCTTCACAGCAGAGCTGAGTAAATAATTCATAGTAGATAATTTACCTGCACAAAAGCTTTCTTTCTTTCACTTACCAAATGTCAGTACCTTGATTGTGGCTTCCTCTAATTTATTTGTAATTCAAATTTACTTGTCCAATTTATTATCTTTCTTCTTTCCTAACAGGTCAGATAGACTGTGATGGGTCTGCTACAAGTATTTCAACCTGCCTGTTCCAAAGAGAGCTGAGTTCATCATGGATAGTATCAGACAGCCTAGTGGGTTTTTTTCTCTCTATCCACAGGAATGCAAATTTTGTGATCAGGGGAAGAACTTTGGGTTGATAATAAAAAATTTATTCTGCTGGATAAAACCTCAGGGGTTTTCCTCAAAGCTTCAGCCTCAGAAAAATGGTGGTACTACAGTCTCTGGTGTCTCTGTGCAGAGCTGAAATGAAATCTTTTTATTACATTCACTTGAAATAATGGCACCTGCTACTTCAGGCACAGTCAAAACCTCATTCACTTCCCTGTGTGCCTGGGCTCTAGAAAAATTTCCCAATGAACTTGAACCCCCACTGTGTTAAGCAGTGTCCCTTTTAAATGTAGTAATTGCAGAACATAGATTGAAGAGAAATGGTCACAGCAGTGGCGGATGAAGAATTTTTGTCCTTCATTAGGTTTAAGCTTGAGGCTGTGGTAGAGCTTTGTCATCTCAGCCCAGCACTTCTGCTATGTGGCAGTATTCGAGCGTGCAAACTTCAAATGGGCTTTTCATGGGCGTTCGTGCAAACCAGTCTCCATCACTCCAACCTCTGCAGAAAGCAAATAGCAAAGACCTGGGAAGCCATTTTCAAACCACCAGCAACACTGGTCCACCTAATGCAATCCCTGTCTTTGCCCCTGGATAAGAAAGTTGATAAAAAAGTCAAACTAAAGCCAGAAGCAAATTGGAATCATCCAGCCAGATGTTAATGAGAGACCAGTTTTTAATGTTTGCTGCTATTCACACTGCTGTGTACCACCACTGCTGCTGTCAACTTACATAATCAGATATAATCAGTGAACAAGCTTATGCAAATTTGAGCAGAGGATGGATTTGTGGACCCGGACTTCTCATTTAGAGTGGGCTTGAACTAGAAAGATGCATAATCCTTTTCAGAAATTACCATCTCAGATAGAATTTCTGTAAATTTAAATTTAATCTCTATAATTATTTTAGTGTAAAACCCAATAAAAATTAGACAAAACATGGAAAGTTTGGTTGTTGTTTTCTAGTGTGGATGTATGAGGGAAGATGTGCATGTATGTGGTTTAAAATTCTAGTGGTCCATAGCCATTTTCCCTTGCCCGAGGGCTCTGGCCATGGGTTGACAAATAAATTTCTAGAGGATCAAACACATCCAAGTGTGGATAGGCAGAGACAAAGGCTTCTTGCGGTGAAAGAATCTGCTCCAGTTTTGTCTAAAATCTAAAACGAAGTGCACATTTTGTTGGGCTGACAGTGCTTAACACTCCAGTGCAGTTGCCTCTGAAACCCATGGGAATAATTTTTTTGTCCCTTTTCGTCTTATTTTCATAGGCCTTTGCATTTCTCAACCCTGATCTTAGGTGAGACAAAAGCACCAAAATAATGCAGGAGGGCCACACTTCTGCAGGGCAGAGCAGAATCCCAGCAGAAGCCCCTTTTCACAGCACCTCAAGCCTGCCCAGTGCGATAGTATCCCTGAGGAGCATCCCCCCTCAGCACCCCACCTCAGCCCTGCCAGCCTCTGGGGCAGCACAGCCTCAACTGCATTGCACCAAGGACAAGAAGATGAAACATCCACATGCCCACGCACCAGATCCAGTTGTGATCCCTGAGATCTCAGCAAGAAGAGTCCTCCGTGAGCCATTTCTCCTCCAGGTGAAGTAGAGCAGGCTGCCTCTGGCTGGCTGACTGACAGCTGAGAGGTTTTAATGAGCATCTCTCCTCCCTGGCAGCACTTGCTGAATGAAACCTCAACCAGGAGAGAGAGCAACAGTGCTGGGCTGAATTACCCTGAATTATTCTTTGCCCTTCTAAAAAGGTATAACTGCTATTTAGAAAGATTCATAAACTAACAATGCATCCAGCATATAAAAGACGGAGGAAAAAAAATCACTGCATGAACCTATATTTTAAAATAAATTTCATTTATCCCAATTGACCCTTTTCTGAACCACTAATAGAAGAAACCTTCATGGTAAAAGCTGAGGAGGGATTGGAAGAAACCAAGGCCTTGTGGATAATTCAGGAATGATAGGCCATGCATGGAAAATGGTACTGAAAAATGCATGAGAACCATTTTGTTAAAAAAAAAAAATGGACTGCGGAATGCTAGCTTGCTTGGAAGAATCAAAATCAGTAAATAGAAAGATGCAAAACTGCAAAGAACCTGGAAGTAAGAACAGAAAGCTCTCTAAAACCTGGCTGAATTGGAAAAGAAGAGGCACTGGAATTTTTTGGAGAGAGGAAAATGTAGGGACATACCTGAAAAAGATGCTGTGCTTGACACATGGCCAAGGTCAGAGCATGGAAGGAGGCTGTAACCACTATCACAAGCAAAGATTTTTGCTCTGGAAGAAAAAGAAAACATAGGTTAGGTCTGGAAAAGTCCAAGCTGGAAGGAGTGCCATATCCAGCTCCCCTTCCTTGTGCTCCCTGTCCCTGAGCTGCTGCAGAGGGGAATGGTGACTGGAAGTCAGCAAGACAGCTGTGGGGAATGAAGATGTACCAGCAAAACACAGCCTGCCTGAGATGAGTGTGACATCGGTTTTGTGAGACTGTCATTCTCAGACTGGTGTCCAGGAGCTGGAGATTATTGTAACAATGTCATGGCAGCAGATTGAATTTCCTCAGTGGCAAAGGCAAGCAAGAGAGACCAAGGATGAGTGTCAGCTGGAGCAAACAGCTCCAGCTCACTGGTACAAGAAATGCCAGCCTTCACCCTGCTCCTTGTTTTATTTTTTAACCCCAAAAAATACATCACTTACAACACACAGGGTGACCAAATAAATACAGAAGCTACACTTGAAATTTAAAGAAGACGGGATTTTTTTTTTTTTTGTGAAAAAACCTTTTCATTTGCAGCTACGTCTATAAAGCAAGACTGAGGATGTTATTAGACGTCAGACACTGCCCGTCTGGTGGAGTGTTTCCTGAGCCTGTAGGTATTCTTTGAAGAAAGTGAACTGGGTAATTGCCTTTCTCATGGCATCAAACACAGGGATGGGGTGGAGGGCAGACAGTAATGAAAAAGTAGCGCTGCACTGCCTGCCTGATGATGAAGCAGGGATGTGTGTGTGTGCCTCTGTGCACACCTTCAACTAGCCTGGAAATCAGGTGACTGCTGAAGAGTCTCTCACCATTTTTATAGGACTTCTCTGTTACATATTTTAGTGGCAGATTTATAAAAGCAACAGTGAAATGAACTCAACAGTGATGACACTCCCCAGGCTTGGGAGGCAAAACATCCCCTAGCAGGAGGGAGCCAAGAGCCCAGGGGAGCCTTTGGCACATCTCTTTGCCATCCTCCTGGCAGCCACCAGCACAAGAGACACATTTGGGGTCCAAGTCATCCCAGCTGATGCCCAGCTGTCAGATCATAGTGGAAACCCTTGGGGCAGGAGATGATGGTCTCAGCTGGGAAGAAACAGTGCATTAAAACCACCCTCACTCATGCAGGCTCCAGTCACACTGACTGCTCCAGGACAAAGCTGGGGAGAAGTGGGAACTTTATACTCTTCATGATACCCACACAGTAAAGCAAGATGCTCATTGAAATCCGTGAGATTGGCATTTTCTTGTGACAAGGGCCATAGTGCCTGGCTTGGGAAAACAGGAGGAAATACAGCAAAATTTTGCAGTCCTAACAAACACTGTCACCTCTACCCATCGCTTTCTCTTCCTGAAAGATCCCCATGGTGGTCCCAAAGGCATTACTGTGTCCTTAAAACCTTTTTGTTATAATTGAACCCAGTCAGCAGATGGTGAAGCCAAAGCAAAAGCTGACAAGCACAGGACATATCTTCCTTCCCCACCGAACTACAAATAGGAAGAAGGAAAAGCTTTATAAGGCCACTAAAACTGGCTAAAATTTGAATTGCCTGAAAAGGAAAATGTTTTGGATAAATTAATACACTTAACTTTTTTGTTTCACCTTAATTCAGAAGGGAAACCAAATCTTCCACTTATATTTTTTTGAATTAGAGAAAGGAAATTCCATACGTAATTGTTTTGTTTTCTTCATGCTGTTGATAGTTTATGTACTGATGACTTTTGTGTTTGATGTTACAATGTCAAGAGGCAAGGCTGGGTCTTTAATTTTTTTAAAAATGAAAACGAATGAATTCTTTGTTCATCTCATTTTGACATACTCTGTGGAGAGTGTATGCTCAGCAAGTCTAAAGTATTTCAGGACAACCTGTCACAGCCTCTAGTAATAGACTAAATAAGTGTTAACCAAAGCATGAAATATGAAACACAAAAACACAAGACAGAATGAAGTGAAATTCTGCTCTGATTTTAAATCACGCATAAACAGATTTCCTTGCTATAAGCAGAATGGCTGATTTTTTTCCTGTTTCTCTTGTGCTTTGCTTGTCTTCTCTTTTTCAGGGGAGGAAAAAAAAATTGAGGCATCTCAAAATATTTGACCTCCTTCAAATGAAATTCCTTCTGTTATTCTAGCTGGATCTGATAAACAGTGAACAGAGAAAACTCTTCAGAAATGTGGTATATTTTTAGTGTTTACTAAAACTAGTGTTTACTAGTGTTACTCTGCTCTGCTCTTTCTATCAATAATGTCTGGTGAGAAGGTACTAATAGCCCTCTATAGACAGCTTTAAAGACAAAGGGTCTAAAAATTAACAGTTGATTTCAGGACCAGTTTCCCATAAATATACAGCCCTTAACAAATACCTTGGTAAAGTAGACCTTAAAAAGGCACTTCTAGTTCCTTTTTAAAAAGGAGGAAATCCTTGGCAGTGATATTGATATCTTCCACAGACATTTGCATGTTGTACATATTTTGCAAATTTTTTGTAATAGGAGTATTTTGAGAATTAAAAGAGCCTTGGTGATTTGTTAGTAAGTGAAGTTCTTGCAGCTGCTACTTTACAGGTTTCAGTAAATCTCACAACTCCCAATATATTTCAGTCCCTGTTAGATCGTGCCTGCAAGCAATTGCATGACACTGATGTTTTGCTGGAGAAAAGTTGCCAGAAAGCAAACAATGTTGTTTTTGTAGCAAGCGCAGTTACTTCTGCAGGCCACGCATTATTTTCAGGTTTTAAGTCAGCCTTGCTCAAGAGACCAGCGTAGCTGTCTCCTGAGGGGTCTCCTTGCCCTGAAACAGTCAGTGTTGCAGACAGCCAGGACTGGAGACAAGGCTGAGCGGATTCAAGGTGACAATTCACATTTCCTTTATTTTTGGAGTGCATATTAATATCACCCCAATACAGATTTCCTGTGTTTTCCTCCCTGCTTTATGGGGCCCTGCAGTCCTTTGCTGGTCAACCAGCTGTCAGTGCACACAGGGAATGGCTGAGATTTGGAAATTCAGTTCATGCTTGTATGACTTCAAGCAGCTTACAGTGCTATGGAGAGCAGAGATGTCTTTCACTCTCCTTCCTGCATCCCCCATACAAACATGCCAAAAATCCCATTGCTTTCAGTAACAGACTTCACTGCAACATAGCTGCACCTGAAAAAAGAAGTATCACAGATGCACACTCTACTTTGCAGCTTCAGCTGGGAGGAATAAGAGGCACAAGCCCTGGAAATAAACCTGTCCCTCGCTCAGCACCAGATAACAGACAAGTGTTCGTCCATCTGCCGTAAGCAGTCAAACTGTGAGTTCACTGATGTGATGCTACGGCAGCATAATCGACTGAGGCTGTTTGGGCTGTGGCCCATGCCTGTGTGCTGCTCTCCTGCAGCAGAGTTTGGGGATGAGGGCTGAGGGGCAGAGGGGCTCCTTGAGACCAGGCTGATGGAGCTGGGCAGCAGTGCTGTGAGCGGATGGCTGGAGCAGAGGCACTGCCTGACCGTGTTAGTGCCGTCTGCCAGCAGTAATGATGGAGAAAGCTCTTGCAGCTGTCCCTCAAATCCCTCTGCCACATAATCAAAACCCTTTCTGCTTCAAAGCTTATCTGTAGTCACTTGTATCAGTTACCAGTCCTGGCACTCCACTTCTGCCTTAGGATTTGGATATAATTTCCTTTTGTCATCACTTTCCCCCAGTGTCCTTAAATGGACATGAGATGAAGGTGATGGTAATGCATTCCCTGCAGCACCCACAGCATCCAGGCCTTGCGACCCGTACACTGACAGGGGCTCACAGCCATGAACATGAATGTCCCCTCCCTGTCAGCTGGTGATGATACCCTTAGAGGAAGTTGCATTACTCCATGAGGTTCCCAAAAATTTTTGCTGTTGATGGAGTGGCTGAATGAGGGGGACTCTCTTGTGTCCATGCTGGCATCATTCAGCATCAGCACCATTGCATTTGCCAGACTGGGGCAGCCCAGACATAGCCTGGCCAAGGGTTCCAGGGCCAGATTGCCATCTCAGGGGTGAAGCAACACTAGGATCAGGAGATGAAATCAATGCCACATCTATCACAAACAAGGACATTGAAGAAAGTGTAGGGAAGATTACACACAAGTTGTAGCTCATTAAAGGAAAACATGCCGAGATATTTTTATGTTGTTGTTACTTATAAAAGGGTCAGTTAACACAACTTATTATGGTAATTACAGCTGTGTAATGAGGGACCTAGCAAAGATTACAACACTTTAGTACAGCATCATCATAGCTTAAGTGAAACATATTTAGGACTCAAACAAGACATCTCCCACATACCTGGCCAAGGGATAAATGTCCAGAAGATCCCTGCATTAGCTGCTCAGGCTGGTCCAACATCCCCAGGGAGGGAGAAAAGATGTCAGTGTTGGCTCAGTGCAAGGCAGAGGATTGGTCAGAGAAGGCTGGGATGTGGGGCTGGCACTGCATGGTGGCCACAGGGGAGCCAGGGTGGCAGGCAAGAATGGACAGAGATGGACTATGGAGAATGTGGGCTCCAGGGGGCAAGTGGTTCAAAGATCTCTCCTCCATAACCTCCATCACTCTGTCTGATGCAGGGATCATGCACTGAGAAAAAGACTGGAGTCCCATGTTTGCCATGTGATCTGGCATCTCTGATAAATCCCCCTCTTACACCTCCAGTTTTCAGAAGCTGCGAGGAGTTCAGCTATAGAATTTAATGACCCTGGTGGGATTTGCCATCCTTTAATTTATCCAATCCATTTCTGATACAGAATTTATGTTTTCACCCCTGGAGGTGGTGTCACCTCAGTCTGTGTACTCCTCTACACCCAGATTTATGACAGCTTCTAGTTCAAAACTGCCTTGTAATTCTTTGCACTGTAAATGCTAACTTCTTGGTCCTGTTTGATTTTGCCAGAGCCCATCTTTCCTGGGTAGGCAGCTGCATGAGTTCTTAAAAACTCCAAACTCCTCTCTCTCTCAGCTCCTCACAGCTATCAGCATTTCTGCATGGCTCTGTGCAGGGAACATCTCAGAGAACAGCACCATGAAGTCTGCAGCCTGTTTATTCACTGTCACCCACTGATCTTCCCTCACATTGTCAAATCTGTTATCTGGATGCTTCATGAGGTCTCACACCCTCACCACCATCCTATGCATGGCAATGGAACCCTCATAGCTGTCCCAAATCTGGTTTGGTCAGCTTGGGCTCAGGAGTTAGCTTGTTTCTGGGGTAAATAAATTCCTCACAGTGCATGTAACTTCCACAGGGTCATGGGGACTTTGTCAGTGATGCTCAGTGTAGTACTCTCAAACCCATTCCTCAGCTGGATTTTCACCCATATATTGCTTCACTAGTGGCTGTTTTGCTTTTCTTTGAATTATTTCTTTATTCAGTTTTCTGAGAAGTCAGAGCTGGAGAAGCCTACAGCCATATCCTTCCCACAGTTAAACTACTGCCGCAGCCAAATTCTCCTCACTTGGACTGGGTCCCACAGTCTCAGGGACACCCACTTCAGCACAAACTGTAAATGAGTTGATGCAGATCATGTTTCTCATGAAGAAATACCATGCAGATTTGCATTCACACAACCTGATGCTAGTCTCCTGAAATGAAGCATGGCATCAAACAAAGCATTACTCAGGTTGGGTTGTCAGATGTGGTTTAAGTCATGTGAGAAGCCAGGCTGGCCAACAGCATCCATTTCACCCCTTAGCAAATATCCAGATTGTACTTGCTGAGCTGAGAGTGAAGTGTTCTTTCTAACCTCAGAGTTGATATGCGCAGCTCTTACTGCTAGTTGCACTGGCTGTAAAGGTGGCACTAGGGAAGCTTGGAAAATTACAGGAACATCTTTTCCTTTTTACATTCATTTGAAGAATTTATAAAGGGCAGTTGGTGACATTTTTAGGGGCAATGACACATAGGCCAAACACAGGCATGCAAGAGCATGGTGATCTGAGTTCCTGTGGTCAACACAAGCATTGACTGGCTGCACAGAGCTACTCACTTCAGGCCTCATTAAAGCTGAGGACAGTGTAGTTTGCAAATGTAGAAAAAGTGGTTCAAACACAGTTAACTTACTTAAGACTGCTGAGCACATCCTTACTCCCATTTATCAGAAGCTACTGCATTACCACCCTGAAAAGCCACCGTGAGTGTGCCCCTCTGGCTCCTGGTGGCTTTCCTACCTGCAGTAACACGAACAGGTAACATTGCTGAGCAGAAAACATAGGCACTTGTGAGGTCTTGTGCAAAAGTAGGTAAGCACAGTGTTCTGTCAGGGTGACAGAAGTGACTGATCCCAGGGGAGTGTGTTTAAACCTCTGGAAGCAGCTGGGCCTCTGCAGCAATGCCAGCCCCTGTCAGCCAGCTCCATGCAGACATGATCTACACCCTGCACTTTTGGGCAGAGACACCGCTGGGGCTGAGGCTGCTGACACTTGATCCACGTTATCTCAGGAATGTGGTGGTTGGCTGAGTGCCTTTGCTGCTGGCAGGCCTGACTTACACCGGCAGAACAGGGAGCCAAAGCCAGCTTAGGTTTCTGCCTCTGCAGCCACCAGCAGATGCACTGACCCACCACAGCCACGTCTGGTCCTGAAAATTGTTCTCCTTTATGGGGACAATTAAATCTCTCATGTGCAGCCTTGACATTAAAACATATTTCAATTTAAAAGCAATATTTAGTAATACAGTTGGGTTTTTTTTACCAGTTTATTTGGATGCCAGAATCCAGCAGAAACCTCAGGACTGGCTGATTCATGCCTGTTTCAGTTTTCCTTTCAATCCATTTTCTCTGAAAAGGAGACATAAGCAGTGAAGCCAATATAGTTTTATTGGATCCAGTGCACTGCCACTAAAACAAATATATGTACACTCAGGCCACTACACTTTTATTAAAACAAATAGAATTTAATTCAAACCAGCATTCAATAGCTACAGATTTTGGTGGGTGGTTGGTTGGTTGTTTTTTTTTTTTGAGAGGTGAAATTAAATCCTACCAATACTTTTGCTCAATATGTTTTCACAATCAGATTCATTTGACCTAGGCAATATATATTTATCATAGATAACACATTTTTATTAAAAAGAAACTTATAGAAACCAGGTTTCTTTTGGGTGTATAGACAGAAATCCCAATCCATTGTAAGATTAGACCAGGAGGACACAGGGAAGAACATTTATTATTTTTTATGCTGGTAAAAGGCACTTCTACTTAAGGGGTCTTTTGACTACTATACTTGGGGTGACAGATATCTTCTTAGGAATGAGGCTTTTACAAGTCAGTACCTTGCTATGGAAAATATACTGTTTACAGACCAGCCCTGGGGAAAAAAAAATAATGCTCAATACAAACACATGCATTCCTCAAAGGATTGCAGTAGATTCAAACAAGAGCAAGGGAACTAGGGCTTGAATCAAGGTGTATCTGCATAAGGTAGTATCTAGAAGAAGCAGCTTATGGTACTAATATTCTGAAAAAGAAGCAGAAAAAAGCTCAATACAGTAATGAAACTGAGTTGTTATTTACAGTAGCCATGTTCGTTTTATTGCATTTCCACACCTCTGTTTATAAATGAGATTTTTACAGATGTCAGAAGGAAGTACAATTCCTTTTGTCACTAAGTGTTTCTGCAAATCAAGCCTAGGTCTCCATGTGTGTCTAATAGAAACCACAGCTTTATAAAAACCTTATTTTGCACTTTCAAAACCTTTCCAGTTCTTTATTAATTATGATATATATTTTGATCTGGAACAGTTATTGTGTTCATTCTTCTCTCTGCTTCAGTTTATCAGAGAACAATGCAGAACTTAGGAAGAGTGCATGGCAAACCATTCACTTTTTTTCTTGAAACCATTTTTTAAGAGAGGGACTGATGCTGCTCCACAAGCAAAGCTGTTTTCTCCCCCTCAAAGCAAAACACCTGGGAAGGTTGTTGAGATGTGTCTGAGTGATGGTGGAATGTACATTTCTGACCAAGTCAGGAGAACCCATGCACTTAATTCCCATAGGTTTATTCGAATTTCTTTTCCTCTGTTGTTAGTAAAGTTTGGGAAGAAAAAAAATTATTTCGTAATTTTGTATGAAAATCAGCTGTAGCAGATCTTAATGGCCTCCTCTGAGCTCATAGTGGTACGAGAAATGAGGGTGCAGTGCTGAAACCATCAGAGTGGTGCCCTGGCTGCATTCAGACCTGCCACAGCTAGAAACAAGCACATGCACAAGCACTGAAGCACAATTTTGGTTTCTGCTTCAGTGCCCCCAAGGCTGGCAGAAGATGTTTGGTGTATGAACATCTTGGTGTGGTGTCAGAAGGAATGCATATAAATACATGATGGCACAGGGAGATTTAGTGAGGGTGTTGTCCCCTGCTCTTTCTCCCTGTACCCTAAAAAGTATTGTCTTGTGTTGACCTTCCCTCTTGAATCAAGGGCTCTCTCTGAATGTCAGTCAGGAAAGCATCATTAGATAGCAGTGGTGGGGGAGCACTATCCCATCCATATGGGCTGAACAGCTGCCTTTGCAGACTTCTCAGCCAGGGGAGCAAAGGATTAAGTTCAAGACCCATATCCAGACATACTCCCCCACACTGTGCTGAGTGGCAGCATGGTGTAGGTGACAGAATGCTTCCTCTATTTCCAATTCACTTTGTCAGAGACCAGCTACTTCTCCTTTGCCTCGTTCTCTGTGACAACATTTCCAGTCAACAGCTCAGCAGCTGCATCTGCCCATCAGGCTTCTCCTCCCTGCCAGCCTGGTGCAGAGAGAGGAAAAAAACCCGACCCTACTCTGAACAATTTTAATTAATACTGACATTTATCAAGCTGCAGAGGAAGCAACTGCTGCTTGTTGCTTGGGTTTATGTGAAAATAGTAGAAATAAATGGAACTGTCATAAAGTTGTAGACCATCCTGTCTTCATTTACATCTGATGCCTGGGAGAGATGAGTTGTGAGCAGCAAGAGATACAGGAGCTCATGGGGTGGCTGATGGACGGCTTTCTCACTGAGGCTTTCTCTGAAAAGCAGGCTTTTCCTAAACCACACTGCCTTCTGCACATGTAGACACATGGATCTGCTTGGGATACTGGACACAAGCTCTACACAGTGACCCAGTAAATACCACCCATGTCCCTGCTGTGTCATGTGTGTCTCCAGAAGTGGCAGACCCTGTCCCTCGTGTGATTTGGGCATGCTGCGCTCCTGATATTCTGACTCTGACTCAAAGCCCATGGCACTGTCCTCCCAGTTGCTGTTGCCTGCCTCACACCTGCCTCAGGACTGCGGGTCTGTCACCTGGAGGCACAAGCACTTTGGACAGGTCTGGTACGGGTTCACCATGGTGGAAAGGCCAAGCAGCTGCACCATAACTGATGCAAAATGCAAATAGTACATGCTTTTCATTCCATGCAAATGTATAAGGTCTCTGCATCTTTCCAAGCCATCCTGCCCATTTACTGATCATTTATAAGCCTTTTAAATGTTGTTGTAAAAGCTGTAGTATTTATCCCAGCTTTCTATCAGCCTTTGGACATTTCTACCTGCTTATTGACAGCTCTTCCTTAAACTCCTCTGCAGCATTTATTTCTTAGCAAAAATGTAAACCCTAAAGCGGAGTAATTTCTTGCATCCTGACTCCTGGAGGTAGAAAAGAATTGCTTTTCCTCCACAGATGTGTTCCTGCATCCTAGGTGTCCATTATTTTAGTTTAAAAGCAACAACTAAGAAATAAGGAAATAAATAGAAAGACTTTGTATCATGGGTCAGTAGTGTATGGGATTTCCTTTGCAAGAGATAACATCTAACCTAATATGAAATGCTAATTGGTCCACTGTATGCTTACAATATACTCTACCAAAAAACCCCAAAAATTATCCCAAAAAGAAATCAAACCCAGTATCCCATGAACCAGCTAAAAATAGACATTCTAAGCAAGGGATTTGTGGGTCAGGAGAAGCTTATCTGCATTCCTTCTAGGAAAAGTAAATTCTCCTGTGGTCCCAGAAAAGTCCAGTGGAGTCCTCTTGGAGCAGAGAATGCTGGTGTTGGTATGTTGTTTTTCTGAGAACCTGCAGCTCTGGATGCACACCAAGTACTCTTCTGAATGCTTTTTTGCCTTTAATTCCGCAAAGATCCCCATCCTACAGGAAGGAAGCCACATAAGCCCCACCAGGACCTTTCCAAGCTCTGAAATAGAGCCAAAAGGAAAAAAAATCTCAAATCTCCCAGACCCATATTCAGACATACTGTGTGAGTGGACTGATGAATTTCTGTAAAATGCTGAGTAATTACACAATCAGATGCTGATAGCAAATAGCTGTACCCCCTCAAGACAATGGGCACCTCCCACTGCTCACCCCCTCCTTGTACCCCTAGACACAGTCACTTATGGCATAAGACTAAGATTCTGTTGCAGCACACAAGAAACCAGGATATCTTCTCCAGCCCTTGCTTTTAATGCGATTGTTTAATATCATACAATAAAGCAGTCATCGTATAGTGACTTTCAAATGGGCCCTCTCATCCTGAAAATGCACTGTGAATGATAAATGATTCTTCCCAATATTGCTAAAGTGAAATCCACCTCTTTTTGTCTCCTTTAGCTCTAGCCAGCAGCAACTGTTGGCTGCTGATAGCTACAGACAGCACATTTCCCTTTCAGGAAACAAATATTGTTTTATTTTGTAGGAAAAAATATCCCTGGTAATGTCAGCTATAAAGTGCAGTAACTGGTCTTCAGCAATACATTGAATTATACACACCTAACCGTATTGGAGACTATAAATTCATCAGATGGTGCAGGCCAGGGGGCTTGAGGAGTGGAAGGGATTTGTCCCTTGTCCCCCTCCGGGGAGAACTGTCACCCCAGTGCTGAGATATTGCTTGAGCAGTGACTCTCGGCGGGCAGAACAGGCAGAACTTGCTGAGTCTGTTTGCAATGTGCTTATCTATTATTGACATTCAGATCCCGTAACAACTCAGGGAATAAAAATAGAAAATGTGCCTGCTCAAAACATCTTTGGATCCAGAAATGACAAATTCCTACTGCAGGGAAGAGACTGATTTGGTTCCTGCCAGTCCAGTTCCCATGGGAAAATACCTTGCCATATTCTGTGGTAAGTTTTTAGAAATGCACATGATTATGGGGATGTGTCAGAAAACACAAAAGAAAATCACAAGCAGTGATAATATCACTGACATGGCATTAAAGCATACTTGCAGCTCTTCAGCAGAGTTACATCATGGAGAGTGATAAAGATGATTTTTTTTTATTTCCTAGTATTTATTATTTATTCTTCTCTGGTTTTGGACACCTGATTCTATTACTTTTTTTCCCCTGACCTTTTCTCCTCTGACCTTTTCTTGCAGCTTTTCTAAGTACCAAAAGGTGCCCTCTTAACAGCCTTTGAGCAATATTTCATATTGAGCTGCCTCTGTGTTGACTAAGCAAATTTAGTGTTAAATCTGTTTTGAACTGTGTTTTAACAGAGAAAATTAAAAATTATTATGGAATGAAAAAATTGTATTTTTCAGGCAAAAGAAGTTAAGTTGTTGGAGTTTTTTACATATATTTTACATACATTCACTGCTCTGTTATTTCCATTATGGCTTGCATTGCAATTCCTAATTCATGTCAATTTAGAGCACTTAATTGCCAGTTAAAACAAAATATAGTCTCTTTAAATGAGAAGTATCCTTGCCATTGCTAATGAATATTTTGTTTTGATATAACTAACTTTCTACAGTACTTTTTGTCATGTCTACTGCCATTTTTATCTTTCTGTACTTGTCTCATTGAGTTTTATTTTTAATAGTTTTGTCAAGAATGACAACAAAACCTCAATAAAATGATAAGACTGTTTCATCTCACTGTACCTTTTCAGGAATGTTGATTAAGATGCCAAAATATGTATCCCATCACCACATGATTTATGTAACAGGGAGTTCTTCAGTCACTAATTTCAGTCAAGTCTACCTGTCTAATCCAATGATTTTAGGTCAACACTGAGATCAAGGGCTTATTGTTTTAATAAGCCATTTTTATTATAAATTTATACATCATGCTTATTATTTTTATTAATAGAATTTTCATTAGAGATCTGTGCCTGAGATTCATGCTTGACTCATTACATGACTATAGATACACTATACTTGCTATAAATCATTCAAATCTGGGGACAAATTTGACCTGATGTAGTACAGTGTTCCTAAAATGATAATGTTGAGTTTATAGCCCCTGCATCTATATGGGTGACTGGAGGTGTAAGCTAGCACAGGGAGAAAGGCACAGAAAACCCCTAATTTCAGTCTGTGCTTCTCCATCTTAATGCAAACAATCAATCATTAGAGAAGGAAGCACAATACCCATCCTCTCCCCACTGAGGTCAAGTAGTGACTTTGAAGAGAGGTGACTGGGTTCACTGATGAAAATGATAGACAATTAGTGCGTGTTGTGTTTAATTGGAATGAATGAACTTGCTTATTTGGTTTCCAATAAAGCAAAGTAAATGGTACATAAATCCATTAATAATGAAGAATCTTTGGTTCTTTCTTTGTTGTTATTTTTGATGCTCAGAAGTGGGTCACTCTATATGTGCATAAACAAAGAAAATAAATGGCTAGAAGAGGAATGAATTTTCCATAACCTGATTAAAGGATACGTCTGGCTCCTCAGAGAATGTTATAGTGCTTAATGATTTTGTTATTGCTGTTCTTAATGTGTCTAATGTTTTCTGTTTAAGAAAATCAAGAATAATGTTAAAAGGTTGGTCCAGAAGGGAGCTGTCGACCAGGAGGAGGCGAAAGCCTTGTTTATCCAACAAATTCTCCACTGGCAAACTGCAGAAGGAGAGAAGACCCCTCCTACCCTCAACCCATGGTGAAACTTCACTGGATCTAAAATGAGAGGCCAGCAAATTGTGTGGTGTGACTCCCCAAGCCCCATGTCCCCCGACTGCAGCTTAGCTGGAGCGTGCATGGTGCAGCAGCGTGAGCACAAGCACCAGGTACATACCACCTGACGAGCACTGTGTGTGCCCTGGGACCAGGGCTCAGGGGAGAAATCCCAACAGCCTCAGTTTAGATGTTTTGCTATAGAGCCAAGATGCTCCATCTTCCAGCATCCTGTTCCAGAACTGGGTGTCATTGCAGGTGGGAGCCAGAGCACCCCTGTGCTGGACGGGACCAGACCCCACACACATGGTCTGACCTTGAGTGCCCTTAGAGCATGTGCCTAGGAGACCAGGCTCAGCCTCTTTTCTCCCTGCCTCCCTGCAACTCGTATATGACAAGAAATGTGTCTCATGGGAGGTCCAAGATGTGGAGCTGGCACTCAGCCAGGCTGCAGCACTCCCTAACCCTGGCAATGCTTGCATGGAAGAGACCAAGAATGGTCAGCTCTTGGCCCATGCCTTTTGGTTGTGTCCCAATACAAATTCAATAGTGAATGTTAGGATATCCCTAGATCCCACTGATTAGATACAGGCTCTGTAGCCCCATCAGCTTGCACCTGGCATCAGCATCTCCCAGTCGCTGCACAAAGTTCACTTCTCCTCCAGCTGCTTGATCAAAATCCAAGTGTTTCCAGGATAGCGTGTGCTCTTTTGGCATTGGCTGTGAGACCAGACATAAAATTCTAATGGGCTGTGTTATTATTTTAGCATGCTGCTTGTTCAGTTCTGTGCAGAGCAAACCAGGGGAGGCAATTGGCAGATGCTATGAGATCACAGTGACAAGAGTTGAGACAAGTTGCGTTGACAAAGAAAAGACAGTTCCCTAGCTTTGAAGGGCTTTCTGCCTGCCAAGCTTTAAAAATCTGCTAGAGACAAATGGAGCCACAAGAATCCCTAAAAGAGAAGATGCAAAAGCCACAAATAATATCATATGAAGGCTCCTTTGCAGCATGAAATGACAAGGAACTTAACCAGAGCAGCTGCTATTAGTGATCCCCGAAATGACAGTTAGGAGGATGATGACAGTAATAATACACTTTTGAAGGATAAAGCCCTTATTAAGGGAAAATTAGCAAAATTAATTCCTAGTATTACTCAGTAATTTGTCTAGGGTCACACAAAGGTTGAATTTGACTCTCTTTAGAGACAATACTTTTCACAACTCTGCATCTCCTTAAGAAAAGAAGCCCTATTTATTTCTTCCAGACATGTTTGCAGTTTGTATAGCTACCTTCATAATATCATCAAGGCAGTCTTTGTTAGCTCAGGATCCTTTTCACATCGCTCACCATTTTAGTTCCCATAACAACAGAATACATTTGTAATATGGAAACTCAGCTTTTCTCAGTTCTTCTGGGCAAGCTTATTTTCTTCACTTAATAGAAGCTTGTAACATACGAGAGGTGCATGCAAACCTGAAAACTTGCATAGTTTAACACAGTAGGTGATCTGATGCTCTGTTTTGATAAAATTATGTTCCTATTTAAACAACATATTCAGGTAAAGCGAAATTTCAAATGTCTGCAGCTACTGGTCTTGGTATAGCCAGGGGCTGCCACACCATATCTGCATTTTCTAATTGAGATATAAAATACATGTTTTTGAATATGCCTTTTTACATTCCAATGAATTAATTGTGTATTTATTGTGTGAAAAAACAGTTTCAAAACAACGAAGTTGGCTAACCTAGCAAGCTTTATCTTCAGCCTATAGCTCTTTCCCTGAATTCAATACTGCAGGCACAATTTAATGCAAACCCAATTTATGACTTAATGCTCCAGGGACCATAGTGGGAGATTGTTACATTATTCTTTTCTAATCCTATTTGTGTTTTAATTTGCTAAGTCTGTAATGAGGTGCATGCCTTGAATAGATTCAAGATCTTCAACATTGCTTTTGACTTTGTTTAATATAATAGATTGTACAGTTTGCATTCAGAATTGAGGTGTTCCAGTCAGTACTATCTCTTCATTTTCAAAACTAGACTGGATAAAATTATGTTCTGAAAGTAATTGTATCCATGTTTCCTTGTTTATCGCTTAATGGTGTATTTCCTGTTATAATTTTCTGTTACAATATGTGAGGTCACAAAAATCAATTCTCGGTGGACTCTGACTTGACTGTTCGAAATTACTCCCCAAAACGCTCTGAAAAAATTATGGAGAAAATAAAGCACTGGGTAGTAAGTGGCTGGCTATACTAATTATTTTGTATTATTGCTTTCCTAATCTTTTGTGCTGTTGAAACTCTAGTAAAAAAATAGAGAAATGGAGTAAAATGTCAGTTACATGAGATACTCAAGAGATAATCAACATAGCCCTTTTATGCTGATGATTTATGGTGATAAATCTACCCCAATATACCCATAGCATTTTGGTTCTAAAATTTATTGCCTGTGATCCCAGTTGCCATTCACCTACACAGAGAATAGAAATCCCATTTCAGATCATCTGTAGACTTTACCTTTGCTTTTATTCTTTTTGGAAGAGAAAAAAATATACAAAACTCCATAATATATTCAATTTTATTTCCATGATCATATTTTAAAACATACTATATGACAAAAATGTAACAGTCGAGAAAGGTAAAATATTTAAAAAGGAAAAATTCAATGCCTTCATACCAAAGGGAAGTAAGGGGAAGAGACTAATGTCACAGTGATTAGGATTTAAATAGGATTCTTGTTTTCAGACAGCACACAGTACTAATAATATTTCCCTGGGTAGTTCTCACTGCCATCACACAAATCTTTGACCTGAGTCACCTTTGTCCTGTAACAGCCATACCAAGGGAAAATCAGAATTTTGGTTCCAAATGCATGGTCAGAGCCAGTTGTTGTTTATCCCGAGTTCTGGTGCTGTAGGAATCTCTATTAAACTCTATTAATGTAGCTGGAGCACCTATGTCACTGACCCAAAATAAGCTGTAGGCAGACACCCCACAGACGACAGCAAAGATTTACACTGATGCTCACCTTACAGACATATCCCACCTAAATGCCTTCTTGCAATATTAGCCAGACATTCCTCTTGATTTCTCCCATGTTTTCCTTTCCTGGCTATAGTCTTGCCTAAATCTATGCCTTTGGAAACACACAGAAGCAAAAAAATACGGGAATTTATAAAAATCAAACAAAAGGCAATCTTTTCCAGAATGCATCCATCCAGGACATGGAGTTTGTAGCGACAGTACAGCAGGACCATGCCTTATGAGTCACAAAAGCAGAAGTCCAATAATCAGAATAATGAAAGCTCTTGCAATTTAATTTCTTTTTCAAGCATGCATTCTGTTAACTTTCCACACAGTCTTAAGAACTAATAAATCAGAATAGTGGAAAGCTTACAGAAATCTTGCATTGTATTAAAAGCTGCTCTTAATTTGTGAAACCTCCACTCAGGCCAACAGATTCTTCAGTTTCTTATTTATCAAAGCAAGCATGAAGTAACTCCAGCTTTCTCAAATTTCAGAAGAAGGAGAATGAGGAGTTTGGATTCATATCTCTGGCTCTGAGCAGATGGATGCTGGATCAACTGCTGCAATACCCTTATTTTCTATCTTGAATGCAGCTAAAATCTCTCATAAACTTGATTTTGGTAAATCCAGACAGTGGGAAACTCAGAAGCACCAGTGAGGCTCTACACTCTCTGACATTTTTGAGCCCTGAGAAAACATCTGTGGGTATTAAAGATACCATTCAAGCAAATTCCAACTTCCTCACTTGGTTAGTACTGAACACAAAGTCTGAATCTCTAGTAATTACCTTACAGGTAAACTAAAGCAATCTTTATTTCATATGGCTGAGAATGAAAGATGAACCATCAGAACAGCCCTTAGTTAGGACTAATTATTTTTGGATGCAGTGCTGCCTAATTTTTTGCAAGGTATCTGCTCGCACTCGCACCACTCGCACCAGGTTATAAAAAGTGATGACAATGATGGGGAGGATACATGAGGAAGGTATATGGGGTTTAAGTAGCATATCCACAGACCTAAAAACCAGAAAACACCCAAATCTAGATGGAGGATTTTCAGATAGCAATCTTCATAGATCACAAGTGGTCTTTGGAGTCCTTTCTGATCATCTGGAGAATAAAATTAATTTTTTTCTTACTACTGAAGTTCCTGGCACCAGGACTGGTGGAATCCCTCAATATTACTTCATTGAATCTTGTTGTGCCACAAAAAAAAAATATAAAAAGGCATGCAGGCTGTGTAGGGACTGTGTCCAACAGAATGGCAAAACAGCTTATGGAACTGGAACTGGATGGCTCTCAAGAAAGGCTGCTGGCCATGCGTTAGCAGAGGAGCCATCAGATCCATCAAAAAAATTTAAAAATGACATTCATGACTGACAGTCACTGCCTACTTCCACTATCCCCTACATAATGACTGGTTTAAAAGTGCTGGATCTCCAAAAATTCCTGCCAGACAATTTGAAAGGGCTTAAGTGCCATCCTCATCCAGCATCCAACCCTTGTCTGTATGTACCTCAGGCAACCAGATCCCTGCCCCACATGGGTTCCCAGGGAGAAAGCATGGAAGCTTCTGAAGCAGATCTTTGGTGAAAATGAGATGCTTGCCTCCAAGAGAGCAATGCTGGAAACCTTCTCACAGTTTCTGTCTTGCCTAAATGCACCTGTACTGCTCTGTAGAACTGCCTCTCTATTTCACTTACATACAGAGTTATGCCTCTCTACTATGCCCTGACCTAACCATATCAATAAATTAGATAGATTAAAATTAGTCCCCAGTGGGTAACCTTTGGATGCCACTGGGACCAGCCTGTGCTTAGTTTGTTATTCCACTGCTGTAGAAGGTGCAAGTTTGAACTTTCTCAGGCAGGTGAAAGAAATGAACACATATTTTCCACTCTCTGGGTAAGTGCTCTGCCACCTGACTTTTGCATAAAAGCAGGGTATGATGTGCTTCTCATATGTTCTCATTAACAAGAATGCTGTAGAAGTTACCCATATTTCTTCCAAAATTTAATTGCAGTGGAAGCCAGAATTTTTGGTGTGTTGATTTCCTCTGCAAATACCCACTGGAGTTAGATCACCTAAGGGTTTTAGTCAGAGCAGAGCTCAGTTTCTGTTGCTCAGATAGTCCTGAGGCACATGCTGGGCTGCTCAGAAGGGAAAGAGCAACAAGTGAGACAATATGTGCCTTCATAGACAGGTGATAAGCAAGCTGGGCTTTAGAATTGCGTGCCACACATTACCTGAAGATGAGCTTCATCTTATTTAATATCAGCCTTCTGATTGTTGGGGAACTCCATTACACTCGTGTTGACTTTTTGAGGCAGGAGGGGAGATGGGCATTTCCCAGAGCAGCCCTGCCTGTCAAAGAAGACTTGATGCAAGCACCTCAGGATGCAGTTTCACTTTTCACTGTAATTGATATGGTTTTAAAGGTCTTCATCCTGTCCCATGCACACTTGCAGCTCCCACTGGCTGCCCTGGCCAGCACAGGGCTTGCAGACTTCCAAGCAAGGACAGTAAAATCCTGTAAAACAAATCAGAATTTCCCATGGCACTGCCCTGGCCAAGGTTTCGTTTTGACTTTCTTCTGTTCATAAGTGTCCAGATAGAGTAACTGGTGTTCTGTGATCATACGGAAAAAAAAGAGTCTGAGGGAAGGATGTCTCTTACCTGCTAGAGTCTAAGAGGCATTTATAAGAGGACACATCTCATTTGTTATTGGAGATGCATATTAAAGCTTTAAAATATATCTGTGACTTGATGGTCCTGTGTGTGTAGCAAAGAGCAACTGCACAGGGATGGCACAGGAACCCTGTGTCTAAAGAACAGAAAGTGCCAGAGCTGCAGGAGAATCCCTGGCAGCAAAAGGCACTTGTAGAGAGCAGCAATGGACATTTGGCCGGGAATATTTCCCACCATGGGCTAGGAGGGCTGCAGAGTCCGTCCTCTCCTTGCCCTTATGCCCAGTGTTGCACAACCCAAGAGGACCAGGCACCTGCACAGCCCACCACCACCCATCCTCACTCCCACCAGCAGAGACACCTCCAGCCTGCAGGTCACAGCAGCTGAGGCTGCTTTAACAGCAGGCAATCAGGCGGCTGCAGACTGTGGAAAGGCAGGCAGGGAAGCACTTTCAACAGAGGAAAAAAAATAAAATTCAGTGCCCACAAGATAAAATGTATTCAGTGGGTAATATGATGCCTGCATGCTAAAATTCCTGAAGGTAATTAGACTTCATGTTTGCATATGCTTATTGCTTTGTCTCAAGCGTATTTTTCCTAAAAGCATTAAATATTTTGTTATAATTCCTTAAAGAAAGCATCCATTTCTCCACAAATGATATCAGATATTTGTGTTTGCTCCTTCATATAGATGCATGTAGGAAAGTGTAAGCATACATCTATATGTCTCTATTGAACACAATAACGTGCACAGAGGTATCCAGCTTTATAGTTGTTATTAGAAAAACAAAATAGAAGGAGGAAAGCTGTTAGGTGCTCTTTCCAGGAAGCTGACAGTGCTGGCTGACCTATATCATGGCACAAGCATGTATTAACCAAAAAAATACCTTTAACAGTTTTTTAGTACCCGACGATATGTTCTGTTCTAAGGAATAGCAAACGTTTAATCATAAATATTTTAATGGCTTCAGGGATTCATGGTATTCAATGACTGTGTTAAATGATAATAATCACATCTGGTTTATTACTATAGTAATTCAGCAGCTTCTCTTCAGTAGTTATTTTTTATTATATGTGCTGTGCTACTGTCATGGTCATTTATAGCAGTAATATTTTAAAGTGGCTCATTTGTTTGTTTAAGGACAGTTTCACAATATATTTCTGTATTAATATACATTTTGTACTATTATTTTCAAGCTGCCACTGGAAAATTGATCCTAGCTTGTTACAATGAGAGGGGCTGAGATTGACGCAGAATGCCAATGCTGAGAGTGAGCGACAGAGCAGATGGGTAGTGTACTGGTCTCCACTGGGGCTGTAATTGCTGTTGAGTTTTATTCATAAATGAAGGGGTCCATTAAGAAATAGTTAACTAATAATAAACATGAGGGGAGGATTTGAATCAGGCAGAGCACAGACAGAAAAATGCCATAGTTAAACATTCAAAAAGCAACTGGATACGGCCATTTTACAAATTATTACCCAATAATACTCCAATTTTTTGCATGCTAGCGCACTTAGAACAGAGGGCTTTTAGTAGGGAGACAAGGGAAAACTGATTGATTTTGCTGATCATTTTATTCAGCTACCTGCCCACTCTCAGTCACATGAGAGAGGTCTCATTTATCTTAATGGGATCATTCGTGAGAGTAAAGGTTTGGAGGATCAAGCCATATATCAGCACAAATGGGAAGAAAGTAGCAGGAGTTAGTTATCACATGAGAGGGGGGACACTCAATACTTCCCACCATTATTTTCTCACCTTGGAATTGCCATTTTCTAAAATCTCGTTTTCCACAGTGTGCTGCACTTCCTGGTCATGGCATTTCCAAGCATCTGGGATTCAAGCTATTTACCTGGAGAAAGTGACAGTGGAACGAAAGTAGACCACAAGGGAATGTCTTGGAGGGTAGCATGTGTGAAGATGTGGCAATCTCTCACCAAGCCCCAGTAGCATCCGTGACTCTCCACTTTCTTAGCAGCCCAACCTTGGGAGGTTTATGTTGAATTTAAGGGCAACCAAGAAGTTACTGGCCATGATGACTCACATCACATCTTGCCCAGTGTATTGAGACCTTGCATTGCCTTTACAGCTGGCACAAAATAATTAATAACTGTGTTAATGGGTGTGAAAGATATAAAGTCAATTTGTAAACCTTGTTTGTGAAAGAAAACCTGGTAGAGCAAGGGTTAACATTCTGCTCTCTCATTTTTTAATCCTTTCTCTCTCTTTCCATTTCCTTTCCTTCTTTTAATGACCTGGTGAAGGAGGTTCTATTTAGTTCAGCAAAAACCTCTCCACTATCCCACCACACAGGATGTATTGAATTGCTGCAGCAAAAGTTAAAAGGAAAGTAAGGACAATTGTTAGTGCTTCTTTCCTGCTCTGTTTTCTAGTTGGTTTGATTGGTTGGTGAGCTGAGGGTAGGTGGCTTTTACAGCACTGAATGATGAATGACTCTGAAACAGTCTGTAACCAGAAGTGCCAACTGACGTGTTGCTGATGTAACTGACACACAGGGTTATGTTTGTATAGAGTCACTTAAATAAACATGTGTTAGGCTGGAGCCAGCTACACCAGCCCTTCTTCTTTACTTCCCCTCCACCCTTCATTTATCACTAAAAGATAATGAGAAAGATTTGATCTTCCTATCAGTCATTCATTATATTAATTAATTAAAATGTAATTGTTTTAAATGCCTCTCCATTGCCGTGGGTACTTTGTACTGCACTTAAAACATACACACTATCAGAGGACAAAATAAATCCTCAATAAAAAGACACACTCATCAAATGGGTTCCTTCAAACTAGCAGTTCCTTTCATCCTGCAATTATCTCTGTAGCCTTCAAAGTGGCCTCTCCCTAAATGCTCAGGAAAATAAATTGGTCCAGAAGCTTGACAAGGAGTTCAACTAATCCCAGGTCTTACAAAAGGAGCCAAAGAAAATTCCTCAGAGAAAAAGCTCTTCTAGGAGACTTCCCCTTTCCTCTACCCATACTTACTGTTGTATAATGTTTCTTCCTTTGTGGCTTTCTGTGTAGCTTCATCAAACTGTATAAAGATCTTTATTTCTCTTTATGGCTTTTCTGTCTCCCAAGTAAAGTGTTGAAATAAATTTCCAATCCAAGCTTTAAAATATATATACGGGCATTGAAACCCACACTTCTGTATGATTATACTAGGCAAGTCAGTATGCAACAATCCGGTTTTAATGTGTAAATCATGGAAGAATACAAAACAAGGATAAGAATTTACGCAAGGGCCTTTTCTATGGGTAGTTCTTCTGCTTGGCTTTGGGACCTTTGACTGACCTAACACTCAGCCAATCTTTATTACAAGACTCAGGCAGGCTTAAATTTAATAACTCACACATCAGAAATATATGGTTATTCAAAGTGCCAGTATGAGATAGCATCCATTATAAAACTGGTTTAGGCACACAAGGATGGATTACTTTCACAAGACGGAGTAAATGGAATATAAGAATTCTATAAATTGCATTTATCCTGATTTTATTCTAATACTCTCTTTGTTTATTTCCCATCACTGTGCACTGAGAGTGAACTCTGCCTCGCCACAGCCAGTCCCCAATTTCCATAGCAACATTCCACAGCAGTGCAATAGACTGCCTACCCAAATAAAAGAAAGACTGGATAAAACAGTACACTGGTTTGTTCATCTTAAACATCACCTGATATTGCTTGGTTTTAGCACCCCAGTACTCTGGGTCTGAGACACCACTAAGCTTCTCCCTGGCATTGCCCACTTGATGAATAAGGCTGGCTGCTTCCAGACCATCCTGCCCACGCTGACATGCAGACCAGAGAACAAACAGACTTTGCTAGTGTCCATGTGAGGATTTTTAATGCACTCACTAGACACAGTAAAGCCTTCTAGCCATCTCTGAGTTGCTAATCCACACATAAGGCTTCAGAGTATTCCTGTAAAAGATCTCCTAACAGACCTGGAATAAGAAGGAAAAGAGCTGTCAACTGGCTTCAGCACTGTTTGGAATTAACTGTTGGGGCACAAACAGATAGAATGGAAAGGAAAGCTCTGAAAAGTCTTATGGGACCCAACTGCCTCTATCCAGCTGAGCTGGGAAGCTCTGGCAGCCTGTGGGAGCTCTCCCAATTTTACACCATCTGCTCTTCATGCCTCCATGTTTCAGATAAGTCAAATGGAAAGGAAATGCTTTAAAAAGCACATGGTGGATTCATGGTGTAAATCAAAACTGGGAGCAAATCACTGTAGCTGTTCTCGAGAGTTTTGGTTTCAGACATAAATGTTTGTTTTAATATGGTGGTCTTTCACCCTTCTTCTCCTTGCTTTTTCAAGACACATGGATGGCTATTGCCTTACTTTACACTGAGCTTGCTTTAATGACGTCAGTCCATTCCTTGAAATGAGATTGCGAATTAACTCCACACCCTTCCACTCTTGTTTTCTGAAAAAGGGCCTCTTGCACTGGGAGACCTGAAGAATTACAGGACACAGCAGTAGCTGTGGCATTTAAAATCTTGTTGGAGGCATGACAGATTTAGCACACCCTTGCCTGGCTATTTGGATTCTGGAGAACACTGTATGCCTGATTTCTATCAGGTTTAAGTAATGCCTCATTGCAGGACAGAACCTCTTTAAGGGAAAAGGAAAATGAATACCACCCTCTATAAATTAGCTGGAACAAACAAACTAGTTGCTCAAAGTTACTGTACTCCTGCCAGGAGTCATAAACCAGCTAGCTGTGTTTAAGAAAAGTAAAAACTGTTTTTCCTACCATGGAATAAACATTCTCTGGGTTCTATTCCTAACCACAAATGGCAAATGTATGCAACTCTCTGAGAACCAAATTCTACTCACTTTCCAAATTCGCTTAATCTCCAATCCTGGGAGATTAATTACTTGACAGGGAAGCCAACACTGAACTTGAAATAGAAGTGTTTTTTGAAGTAAGTGGTGTTCAGTTCATCTAAAGAAGCTGCTCTGCTGAGGCCAGCAGAAAAAGCTGCAATATTTAACCTAGATGCTCCTGTTTTCCAGTTTTGCAAGTAAAGTTTTGATTTTAAGCAAGAGACCTGAGATATGACCATCTTTTAAGTGAAAGAGGAAGCATTTATCTACCTCCAGAATTAATTCCAGAGATTTCCAAACAAACCTCAGAATAAGCACTTCTTCACAGAACATACAAAATACACATGGTGATGAAAATGAGCTTTTTGGCTTTTCCAAGGAAAGAGCTAATCCTCTGGTTCAGAATTCAAAAAGCAGATCATCCCACTCCTCAGTGGGAGCTGCTGCCTGATTTCACAAGGCTTCCAGCAGTGAAACCTGCCAAGAATCCCAGAATTCCCACTTGCCCCCTCACTTGCAGACAAAGGCAGGGAGTATGTAATATGCATTTTCATTGTAGCAAGAATGCCAAGAGGCAGAAGTTGTGTCTTACCTTTTAAATCACCTAGTGTTGCTTCGGTTGTGCTGACTTCACAAAGAGGCCTTGATGTCTTTCTGTAATTACAAACACATCCTCAAGTCCTGCATCCACACCCAGCCCCAGGCATCATCCTGACTGGGCCTTCAGCTGTGCATGGTTGAATTCTTGGGGCTTGACACAGTTCACTCAATCTCTCTTGCCCTTGCCTTACCAGCAGTTGTTCAAAACTCCATTTAAATGCTTTTAAGCCTTTGTGTACAATTCTACAAGTAAAGGCTTACTACCAGCATGTTACTAAGCAGCTGACATGCTGACTTCTTTCAAATAAGTTAGAAATAGATCTTGATCTGTCAAGGCATCTTTGAAAATCTTCTTTGCCTTCAAACTCTTCACAAGCCAAATTTCAAAATCCAATACACCATGTCCAAACTTTAGAACAGTATGGAGTTACTAGTTTTTTGGCAGGTTTTGTTTGACAATTAGGAATTTCAAGGAATTGTTTGCCCAGCTTCAGGGTATTCTAAACACCCTTAAAGTTCTTCTCAAACAGTTGGTCTTATATTAGAAAGGAGAAATGAGAAAATCCTCCATTGAATGTAAAATTAATGAAAAATATATGTCTTGTTGCTTTTCCCTCCTCTGTTCTGCTCCTTATGTTTTTCAACCTTTTGGGCAATGCCAGTATCAATTCCATCATTATCCTGTGCAGTCTCCAACTTATTAAAGAAAATCTCTCTTAACAGGAATACACATCTGCATTTTCTCCTGATTCTTGATCCATTAGCAAACTTGCCAACTGCTCATAGTGAATGAGTAATTTTCCTTTTGAGGAATCATTACTTCATGATTTTTAATTAATACAATGTGGAAAGCAACAACCTATTATGGATTTCAGAGGGAATTTTTTAATCCAAACCAGGTCTGGAGGTCAGTGTGTGAGATAGGTTATTTGATAGCATAGGATAAGATACTAACTCTGCTGTTTCATGACATGCCCTCTAACCCATTGCTATCTGAATAAAACATGCACTTTTTCAATGTGTATTTCTTGGTCATTAAGTTCCCTTCCTGTGCCTGGACTTTGTACTCTGTTCTCGACAGGTTTCTCAGGAAAAACTAATACAATAGGACCCCCCAAAGGAGGAAAAAAAAAAGGGTGTCTGTAGGAAATATTAATTCCCAGGGCTTACACCAAGGCAGACTGCCATTTGTGGTCATTCTACCTTGTGACTGGTGGTGCACGCAGGAAACTGGTTGAGAGCTTGGTGATTGATGTGGGCTGCTGGGCGGGGTCAGGGGAACAGATGTATATTAGATCCTTGATCTAACCACAGAGAAAAAGTTTGAATGCCTTTAAAAAGTGCCCAGTTGCCTGATTTTACCAAGCTAGTTTGACACATTACCTCATTAATGAGCTATCATTTTCATCCCAGGGGCATATAAACTGGGTAGCATGGAAAGGCATGTTCAACTGAATAATTGACATTCAACTGTGCAGAAAGAAAATTGAATAGGCAAGAGGTCCAGCTGCATATCAATGCCTCAGACTGGTTGCCATATCCAAAACCCAGCAGAATATCTCTTCCTTTCCTTTTTCCTAGAATTGAGTCTACAATGAGCAGGAATTCTCCACACACTCCATAATACTAAATAAAAAATAAACTAGACTAAATAAAAAGTAGAAAGGTATGAAAATGTAACTCAGGTGATGTGCACAGCAGGGCAACACTAATGACCTCATCCAATGCTTACTGTTTCTTTTTTGGAGAGACATCAGCTGCTTTTTAAGTTTTTGAACAAAATTACAGCAATGTATGAAAGACATGAATAGTTTTGCAGACTGGTGACTGACTGCAAACAAAGCAATAGTATTTGTCATAGCAGCATGTTAGCAAGTTCCTTTTACAATCAGTTAGCTATCAAGCCTGACAATTCACACATAATCATTTAATGTATACCAGTAGAAAAGCCTTTGTACCTCCGGGTTACTCAGTGCAATCTGTCTGGTCCTTGTTTAGATATTCAAGGTCTTCAGTACAAGCACTGTCTGTACTTTGGATTCCGTACAGCGAGCACAGAACAAACTGTTGGTGTTTAAAAAGGAAATGATTAATATTTCTCCTATTTACTGGACTAGAAATTCTAATAGATACCATCAGATTCCCTCAACTAGTTTCTGCTAGTACCCAAGCACACAACTGCTAGTTGAAAAACACTTTTGTCATGACAGAAAAGTATTCAGCAAGAAGCACTGAGAACTGAAAAACCCCAAACCCACTACAAGGTCTATTTGTGTGAGGTACTCCTCTCTCACAGTGAGGCACAAAGTTGTTGAGCACCAGCAAGTGAGATACTCTACATTGTGTCACTGACCCTGTCCTTAAGCTAAAATTGCAATTGCCAATGAAACATACACTTCCAAGTAGTGCTGAGAATGAAGCTACTCTCATGCCTCACTCCTGACTGTTTTTCTGCCATGTGCTGGCTTTTTGGAGTAGATAGGTCACAGGGGCCAGCACAGGTGTGGACCAAACACATGGACAAGAATATAGAGAAGAGTGACATGACAGTGCAGGGTAAAAAGCCTCATCTTAAGAGCATCATTCAGCAAACATTCTCTACTTCTGGTCATTCTAAAAAAAGACTGCATGTGCACAGTTAGATCTGGTGCTCATTTCACTCTGCGGCCACACTTTTCATCCAGTGCTGGAGTCTTAGAGGACACAACAGTATGTGCCAAAAGACTGCACCCTCCTGACTCTGCCAGGAGCGGTGGTGAGCATGTTCTCTCACAGCTCACATGTAAGTTGAGGACCTGTCAGTAAGACATGCTACATTTTTACAAAGAGAGGAAGAGAATAGATTTTTCAGGATCTCTGCTGTGGAGTGTATTTTTTTTAACAGGTATCCAAATGCTCTGCTCTAGGACTACATCTCTGGACCTGTATAGAGATGATATTGCACAATCCTGAACTCGTCTTTTAATCTCTCACAAATGAAGCTCACTGAGGCAATATGCTGCTACCAAAAATAGATACTCCTTTGATTAATCAGAAGTCTTGGTCTGTACCCACAACAACCTCTGCCTGCTCTATCTTAAATAGACATGAAGAAGAGAGGAGGGATCAGGGCAGGAAACAAGCGTATCTGCTACTGGAAAGTCTTTTCCAGTGTGATTCTAGTTGATTTGGGGACCCAGAGAAAGCTGAAGGAGTGATCTGCAAAGCCAAAACCGATGACATTTCCTTGAACTTACCTGGATGACAGAAGAGTTCAAAACCCCATGAGCCAGCTGTGTGTGCCAGCAAAACACAAACTGGCACTAAGGCACCATCAACTCCACTATGTTTTTGTCTCTGTGTCAGGATTTTGGTGTCAGTTCCCTGGCAGCACGGGCTTAGAAAGAGAGCTCCATGGCTCAGCAATTCAGTTCTACACTACCAAGTTTTACAGATATCCTGGATCTCTCTTGTGATGTATGCACCATCAAAACATAAATATACCCCTCCAAAGTTGATCATTTTCAGCAGTAGAAACCTGAAATCAAGATCTAGAAAATATTAGTAAGGTGGTAATTTACATGTGCTTGAATAACATCCCCAAGGTAATGCAGCCGCATCTGAAATTTGCCCCATTAGGCGGGTGTTTTCCAAATAAGTGGTCTGGGAGTCAGCCCCACTGGAGTCAGCCTCTGCAGCGCTGCCAAAGAGCAGATTGGCAGCCTAAAGGTACAGCCCTTGTTTTCTGGAAATCACAGAATCACGGTCTTCACAAATGTGCTTTACTTGTCGGTTTCTTGGAGGATGGAAATTGTCCAATATAAACTGTGTTGAGACCACAGTTTTGCAACATTAGAAGGAAAAAATAAAGTCTAAGCTCATGCCAACCTTGTAACCACATCAGCAGTACACTGGTCTTATTTAGAAGTACAAGTCTGCGGCAGTTTGGACAACCCAGGGGAATTTCTCCAGATTTATGTCCGCATACCTGAAAAGGTTTTGGAATGAAATCTGTTGAAAGCAACAGAGGAGGACAAGGACGTTCAGAGTTTAATTTATGTAAGTTACAGTAAACAACTAAAAATTAAACTAGAGCCTGAAACAGCTTTAGTCAAAGCCTCTCCCTCTTTATCCTTTTCCTTGTGACATTTATTGCAGGGCTATAGAGAGGACTGGAGAGTATGTGGTGATACGAGTCAAATGTAAGAAATTTTCCAAATGGGTGAGGGGAGAAAGTTTTCTCTTAACGTGTTCCAGGAACAGACCTGAGAAAAACGCCTGATCTGAAAAGGCCTGATGAAGAGTTAGCCTTTCATTGCACGGCACTTCCTTTGAAGCAGCAAAAGTGTAAGTGATTGAGGATGCATTTTTGTCATGGCTGCCTTGGGAGTCACATATCCTGTGTTCACCGTATTTTATTTTATTTTAATCTGTGATGTTTGACATTTTGAAGGGTTTGCATGCGGTGGACATGATGGTAAACACTTGAATCACACCAGGAACATCAAGAACTGCCAAGTCAAACACCAGAGCTTCACAGGAGGCTGAGACAAGGTCTCCAGTGATTTGTCAGTGGTGATGGCACTGAGGGCTTCCCTGGCACTGGGCTCACTCCTTCCTCTGGATTTTAGGAGTGAGGCAGAAAATGCCACAGTCTTGCCATGATTTAAAAGATTTTACCAAATACTGACAAGTGTAGTCAGCCAAGAAGAGATGTTGCCTACAATTCCCCAGAGGAAAACAAGCCATTGTGAGAAATGACTGGTTTTGGTTGTTCTGCATTTATGTCTACCTACACTGAGGCATTTTGCTATGTCTGCTGAGTGCATTTGCTGAAAAACTCACCAAAACACATCAGTCATCTTTAAAAATAAGTCTATTTTCCTAATACTATTTCTGCATGTGAAAAAAGTCCCTGCTAATGAAAAAAAACCTCAAAAATGGCTTACATATGAAGCCTTTTCAGCAAAAGCTTGTAGGAATTTCAAACCTAGGCCTGTGTTTCTGAAAGTAAATAGTGCAGATTTCGAAATAAATAAGTGATTAAAATTTAAGTTGTTGACAATGGGGATAGTGAGTAGGGATAGACAGGACCTCAAATGTTTCTCTGAAAAACAATTTCTTGAAACCTAGATCTTGCCTCATTCTTCTCTGAGCCTCCTGTCTTCTATTTTATTCGGGTTGACCTCAGCTCAGGGAGCATGAGGAAGAGGATGGGCCTTCCTTGGTCAATGCCTTGCCCCTGATTCAAGAGGCCGATGCCTCTGGACTCTCACAGAAATGATTTAGTAGAGTTCCTTTCTGGGGAGGTTAAGGAGGCACTAAGGGACATTGTAGATCTAGCAAGCAAGATGGGAAGGGACCTCCCACACTTTCTAGCCAGTGCCTTCCTTGCACAAGAATAACACATAAAACCTTTCATGTAGCTATCCACCACCATCTAGACAGCACTTTGGTTTTGCTCACTGCTGCTCCAGTCAGAAAGTCGTTCCAGGACCTCCCTGCTCTTCTGATCAGAACTTCCTTCTAATTTTCAGATTAAATTTATTTGCAAGCAGTGTATAACCATTTGTTTGTGTGCCAGCATGGCTTTAAAACTAAAAAAAAACCCCCTAAGATCCCCGCCAAAAAACCCTAAAAATTTTTAAAATTTTTACATTCCCTGTTGTTTGCTCCTGATGTATTTACAGAGAGTGATCCTATCTCTTCTCAAACACACCCCTGTTAGACTAAACAAGTCCCTGCTGTGCTGGGACAGCCTATGGGACACCCACTGGCCCTTCCACCTTTTGCTGGTCCGAGGGTGTCTGAGGGAAAATGAGGGGCTGAGCCAGTAGCCACCAGGGCTGCACAGAGGGGAGACAAGGTGGTTTTGATGGTTCTCTTCATTGTCTGTCCTTGTGTAAGACAGATGAAAATAAAATGTTAATAGGAGGGCAGCTGGGGAAGGGTTTTTCCTTAAGTAGCTGCTCTGTAGGACTGGCCCTAGTGCACAGCCTTGCATCCAACACAGCTCAGCTGTGCTGTGCAGAGCAGATTAGGTTTTCACTGCAGAGGGTTACAGACACACAGAATGACACTTTAAACAGTGGATAAGCTGCAAGTTCATATCCTAAACCACAGTAACCCCTTTTTGCATTTGCATATGAAGGAGCATAATTACGCCTTGCCTCCATCAAGAGGAGTATATACAATTTTCAAAATAGTTCAACAGCTACATACACACCCTGCCTCAGCTTCATGTGCTGCAGAGGACAAAGGCTCATGCAGCCACACACACACTTTACCTGGTGTTACAAGGCAAGAGCTTTCAGCTTATCATTTCACTGGACAAATGATACAAGCAAAGCATGGCTGAGCAGCTCGAGGCTTGGCATGAACAGCTCTCAGATAAATCAGGGTAACGTGTGGCTTTTTTTGACAAGCTACCACCAAAAAAAGCCCCAGGGCATTCTGAAATATGGCTGGAAACAAACAGGGCTTGACCATATGTGACTGAGAAAGTTATTAATCTCCTCAGAAAAACTTCTTCCATGTCATACAGGAAACTTTCCTTTTTCTCTTTTTTTTTTTTTCATTAATAAGTTAAACTGCAACAAATGGGAAAGGTTAACTGCTTGTAGGATGACTAAGTCTCTTCAGGCCCATATTCAAATAAAAGGACAAAATAAAAGCAAAAGTAAGCATCTTTCAATCTGGCTGCTTCCACATCACCCTGAAAACAAGTTGTTGGGGTTTATTCTAGCTCCCTGCCTAATTTTTCCCATATCTGGTATGTAGATGTTGCTAGGGGGAAGCACAGTGACTGTGGTAGTGGGCAGCAGTGCAGCAGTTCCTGACAGCTCAGAACCACAAGTGAGGAATGTTAGATCCACAACTTCAAGGTGTTTTCTGCTATAAATTATAGTGAATTTACTGCACTAAGAAACTACCTGGTTTCTGGAGAAAATTATAGGCAATGTGTCAGCTATAAATGATTTATGCATAAAGCAACCTGTACTGCAGGAACCCAGGGGGTATAATAACAAGACAAAAAATCATTTAATCTTGTATGTAAATTTAAGTGGGCAGGAATTTTGGAAGACCTACTTGTTTTTATTCCATCTTGTGTTCCTGCCAAGTAAAGACAGCACTTGAGCAGAAAGGCACTGATGTGGAGCAGGTAGATAGGCTTGCCAATTTCCAGCAAGATACATTTTAAACCAGCTTCTCGGTTTCAGTTCAACGCTCTCTGAGAATTGATTGGTTTCCATTTGACAAGAAAGGAGTCAGAAAAGCAGAAGACTCTTTCTGGGCTAGATAAACTCAGCGTGAACAATGCTGTTCCTAGGCCCAATGAAACTGAAACATGCTGATGTTTAGCAAAACCTGATTCCTCCCCCTTTATTCACACACAATCTATTAATTCTTAGGACACTTCTGTTGGAGTAAGACCATAGGGGAGCAAAGAGAGCTGATTCAGCTAAGATTTGAAGATTTGGCACTGGGCTAGGCTTTGCAGGCAAACAGACACTTCGCCAAGTGTCATTGCAGATAGGCAGCAGGAAATTAAGAATTGTCATCAAGCTTTCTCACCTGATTTTTAAAATGATTTGTTAACGAGCTGCATGGAGCTAATCTGGTATTATACAGTAAAAATAGGTGGCCACATCCCAGCTAGACCTTCTCCCAGGGGCATTTCAGCCATGCAAATCAGTAAGCAACTTGTACCAGGCTCTCACTTTTCTCGGAGAATAGCTCTGGGCTGTAGAGAGGAAGAAGAGACGGTGCTCCAACTAATTTCATCTCCAGTGTCCCCAGATCTGTAAAAGGAGACAGAAAATGTACTGCTCATTCAAGCATTGCTCTGCCTGGTCCTTGTGGCACAGGGATCTTTCACCCCCCTGGGGAATAAGAGTTGTGCCTTGCTCTTACTGTCACCACCAAGGAATAGCGCAGTGAGATAAAGCAAACAGATTGACATGGAGACAAACCCTGATACCCTAGCAATTTTCTGTTCAGGTGCAACTTCCCTCAGTGGTTTCACAAAGGACTAAGACTGAAAGAATGAGGTCCATGAAATATTTACCATTACTATACACGATAATGAGTTTTCTGCATATCTATATGCAATACACACACACACATACAAATGCAGGGCACACACACATATATATGCAATATGTCTGAGTTATGATAGCTGTGGGAGTGATTGCCTGGAATTGTCTGCCCATTGTAAATTAAATATGACAGTTCTACATCTGCATTAATGTTATTACTCTTTTAAGACTCTTCTTTCCCAGACGCTGGCATTGGTCTCGCAGTCTGTGAACACAGGTCACACTCTTCTCTCTTTATTTTTCTTTTGGCATAACACACACAGAGGAGGTCTTATCTCTTCATTGTCTTGCAGCTGGGATCTAAAGAAGACAATGAGGGTCAGGAAGATTAGAGGAGCTTTGTGAGGGACCACCCAAAGTAGGTTTATAGCAATCATGCTTTGTTACTCGATTGCAAAGCAGAACAACAAGGGTGAAATAAAGAATTCCTCCTGGCAAGGATAGGACATTTGCATGAACTTTGTCCTGAAGGAAAATATGGACAGAACATAGAGATCCTTCCAAAGAGCTGTGATGTAGAAGCATCTTTTTCACCAGTATTATGGTAGTGCTGTTGTGCCATAGTGATTAATAAACCATGGAGCCATCAAGGTAAAACAGTAACACATTTTGTATTACTCAGGAGACACAAGTCCAGCTGAGCTTCTTCATTGTCCCAGACACAGCCTCAGCAGGTCTCCAGTGCTGAGGTCCACACTTGTGCCGTAAGCAGCCCTGGCATCTCCCCACCCTGACCCAGGAAGGTAGCAGAGAGTTCTCCTTTCAGCTGCCCAGCTGTTCCTCTCTCTCTGCCCTCTTTCAGTTCCCCTGCAATTGAAGGTGCCTTATACTCCAGTAAGTTTCTGCTGCCCTGCATTTCTCTGCATTGGCTGTCTTTTTGTTCCTACCCCTTATTTGTTTTTGAATGAAACCAAATGACTGTCCTTTAATCAAGCCCCAACCTTGAGGATGATCAGGCTAAGTTTTAGCTCTTTTTTCCACCTATGTGCTTATGTAACCATACCAAAGTCACTGGTTTAAGGTCTATCTCAGTTTATGGGCTGGCTCTTACATTCACTAAAATTGACAGAATTTCCTCCTTCCCAGAGCACATGCTAGGAAAAGGGAATCACTGCCTGCTGTAGGAGCCTTTCATGGATGTGCTAGATGGATTCCCCCTTATTTCTCAGTTATGCATTAAAAAGTATTTTCCTGAATAAGTTTACACATTTATTTTATGATTTGTGAGGATGTCTTATACAAGAATTTATTACTAAGCATGTGAATTGATCAGTACCAAAAATATAATGAGAGTTAAGGGGGAAATTACACTCATGCTGTGCTACGGACAGGCACAGCCTTGCACTGGGCTTCAGGAAGAACTAATTATAGACCTCTTTGGAGAAAAGAGGGCCTCATTGTTAATCTATTGAAGAACTTTGTGCAGCTCCTAAAAACAAATGAACATCTGTAACAAGAAGTTCAATTGGAAACATAAATTGATTTACTCAATATTTTGCAGTTTATATGGTCAGGGAGACAGCTCAGGACAGAGCCAGTTAACAGATTGAGGTTAGAAATTAAGGACAGGACTTAACTTTCCATAGCAGCATGTTTAGACAGGAAGAAAAAGATGTGGTTTGTGTTTAGTGAGCAGCTAGTAAAATGAAATATGTTATGTGTATGTGCTAGTACACCCTGATTCCCTGCCTCACTCAATTTTCTGCTCAGATACCATAAAGCTGAGTTACTGGCCAGCTGCAGCCAACTGTGTTGCTCTTTAAACATTATTATACTATTCTAGACAAGCGGGTAAAAAAAGCCTGGCATGTGAGATGCCTAGCACAAGTTCATTACAAAGAGTCTGAGCACCAAAGGTTTCACCTGAGGTGAGAACTTGGACATGGTTTAGTGTTCCCAAAGTCCCACAGGGGGTAGAGACTTTTCAAGTATTATTTTTCCAACTTGTAAGTCAATGTCATGGTCTACCATATGCCAAGAGGTGCAGAATGTCCCCAGCTGAGGTGCAATGCTGTGATTTCTTCTCTGGTCCAAGATCATCATGCCTGTCAATGCTGGGTGGAAGATTGCTCTGCTGCTCAGCTGTGCCTGTTCTGAGTAAGGAAGCCGTTGTGATTCCCTGCATGAAAAATATAGGATGTAGCTCATTCTGTGGGAAAGGCTGAAGAAGAAGCAGACTGTTACAGAAAGCTCCCATTCAAGGTGCGAGACATGACTGGGAAGAGAAAAATTGGCTTCAGCTGGATAATGACGTTATTTGATCAGGTAATACACATGATTAAGAACCAGCATCCATTTAAAGATCTCCAACAGATAATCTTGGACTTCCTCAAAATGTCATTTGCCCTCTCACTGACAAAATGCTACTGAATTTTCTAACAGGATCTAGATTTAGATACTGCTGTCAATATGGTGCTTAGGTCCAGAACAATTGAAATCAGTCAAAGTTCTCCTGTGTATTTCAACAGAGGAAAAATTAGCCCTATATAATATCTATTCTGTAAAGGGAGATTAGCATTTAACTCCACCCCAGTATATCCCATTGTAAGAAACTGTACATTTTTCAGTTCTGAAGGAAAGAAAGAAAAACATCAGTTCACAAGCTGTCCTTATAGGAAAGTGTCGCCTATTCTGCACTGAGCTGCATGCAGCATCAGTATGCTGAAGAAAATGCAAATAAAATAACTTTTAAAATAAGAGCAACAACCGTAAGAAGTGATGCACTTATCCCGTAAGTTTTAAGGAATGTGTCTGTCTATACTTAAGTCTAGCAACCTTTCCCCAATGTAGGCTCTCTCTTTTTTTTTTTAAATTCCCATCAAATTTTACTGCATTTGTATGATATGCAATTAATGAGCCATAGAATCATTGAAATTAGAAATGGGAAAGATGCATTAAGTCATCTAGTCCATCCCCTGACAGTGCAGGATTGTTCCCTGCAGTGTATTTTTATATTTTCTAATGCTCTGTACAGTCCAGATTTAAATGTCTCCAGAGACAGAGCTTCTACCAATTCATTTAGAGGACTGCTCCATGGTCCTGCAGCTCTCACTCTCTGGAAAATTTTCCTCTTAAGGACATGTACATCTTTCTTTTCTCACTTTCACTTCTGTTCTAGCTCTAATCCCTTCTACCAACTCAAATTATTCCTCTCCTCCCTGCTGATATTCATACTTTATGTCATCATGCCCTCTCCTTTGATATTGCTTACATAAACTATACACATTCAGTTTTCATGCTTCCTTACATGCCCAACTGTTTCCCTCCAGCCCTTTAATCATTTTATGTTGCTCTCTCAGAACCCCCTCCACATTGTCTGCTTTCTTCTGACAAAAAGGCAGCAAAGGCAGGATTCCAGGTGTCATTTTCCAGGTTTTTATAGGAAAATGGTGTTACCCACTTGTTCCACACCATTCGAGCACTGTGACTCCTCAGCTGCCATATTGCTTTGAAAATGCCAATGTGAGTTGCTGCCCACTAGTATTTGTGTTGTGATTA
>VWZU01001018.1:816122-821154 GCA_013397095.1 Sterrhoptilus dennistouni
TCTCACAGGACTGTAAAGAAACTAGTGGTCAGCAGTCAGATATGGCCAACAGATGCACAAATGGACTGGGCATGGAGACTACAGTTCTTTTGAGAGGCAGAAATTCCAGCCTCTTGCTAGTGCCAGGCTCTGAGTTCAGGAGCTATTGACTCACAAGCAGGAATATCACTCATCATCAGGTGATTGACAGCATCTTGCCTCTCTGAGAGTCAGCATTTCTGAACTCCCACTGAGTTTCTATTGGCTCACTTAACCTCTAATTTGGAAAAGAAAAATACAGGCTGCTACACCACCTTGACGTCTTAGCCCTACCTTGTCTAACTGTAGCAGTAAAAGACAAAAACAACACAAAAAAAAATACAACAAGAATATTTTTATGCTGGCAGTTTCTTTGCCACAGAGAGTAGATGATTTCACTGTTTTAGCAAAATAAATCCTTTGCCATTATGAACTGCTTGTCCACTTGTGAGCTTAACCATTATAATCACCCTCACAAAGTCTTTGTAATGCTGATGCTGACATTTTAAGGGTGATCCATCAAGGTCAATCATACCCATAAGGACTGTAAATTGTTTTTTCCCTATTGAAGTCAGCAAGTCATGCTAACTCACTCCATGAAGAGAGCTGGTGGGTAACATCAGTTAAAAATTTGGGCTGAAGAGGTTAGAAGAATTACCCCCAGGAGTACTTCTAGGGACAGAATAGGCTTTGTCAAAAGACCTTTCCTTGTGTCTTAACTGTCAGAATAGTAAATACATGAAGTGGGTGAAAACATTTATTTTCAGGGACTCACTATGGATTATTCCAGTGCTTTTATAGTCTACATGGCAGTCTTTGAGTCTCCTTCCATTTTGTTGTTCAATGAAAAAGTTGTTAGTCATTGATTGTTATTTTATGCTCGGAAAAGCTTCCATCTTCCTTCCTTAATTGCTGTTGAATTTACAAAGTCCTCTTATTGCTGCATTTACGTATTGTCTACACATCTTGTACCTCAGTAGCAGGGCTTGCAAATGCATGTTGATTTTCCAGCATGGGGGGTACTGTGCTGGTGGAAGGATGCTTAAGTGCTACAGACACAGCTCAGCACCCTGGTCCTTGTGTGGCCATGAAACCCAGCACTGTCACCTGATTCACACAGAAATTTGGTGTCTTCTTTTCAAATGCAGATTTTTCCTATCCCTTCCTGTGTTGATTATGCATTAATGCTTATCATCTTCCTTCCTGGGCAGCAGGACAAACAACGCTCTGCCCGTGCCTGTCACGCTGCAGACCCTTCATTTGCACCTAGCTCTGCTGTGGGCAGCAGAGGGTTGATCCACACTGTTTTGTGAGGAGGAGGTAGCAAAACTTTCCCACACCACAGGCCGAGGCAGGAATATCAAGGGCACTTTGCAGCTCACAGGCTCACAGACCAGCCACAGCTGGCGGCACCTCATGCACACCTGGAGAGGGCAGGGCCATGCACTGGCTGTTCAACACATGAATCACCTGGCCACATTGCCACATCTTCTGCCAAATCACTCTTATTTCCTGGAGCCTTTAAGGCTCTATATCCTCCTGTGCCAGTCCAAGCTCACAGGACTCCTTGGGTGTCCCACCAATCAGCAATCAAATCACTATTTTGAGGGAAAGTTGTGGGTGTTGAGTAACTTCCAACAGCAATGGGTCAGCTGTCAGACCTCCTGTGTCTTCTCTCTGGCACTAGCAGTGGTGTGTTCAGGTTACTCACAGATTTAGCATCATCAGCAAGCTCTCCGTGAGAAAGTCGTGACAGTGATGTATTATGACACCTTAAAAAATGCTGTGAGAATTCACTGTTTCTCAGGCACAGGACATAAAAAGCTGCATTATAGTGGGTTTACCAGTGTGTTACTCTTTTTTGTTACCTATATTGCCATAGTGCCTTTCAGTTGCAGACCTGAACCAGGTCCCAAGGTGTTAGCTGCTGAATTGACACAGATCAAAATGATGGTGCCTTTACATTCCAAGTATTGGTAAAACACAATTCTTCCTGATAATTCAGCTTTTACTTCTCCTTTTCTCAGATGAACAAAACAGTCACCCAGACCAGGTACAAGGGTTATCTCACAGCTACAGTAAACAAGATCTATGAGTTCAGCAGTCAAACAAACTGAAAAAGATCCAGAAATCAGATCTTTCCCCACCTCTGTCCAACTCCAAGAATTGGTCTTCTGAGAGTTTAGATACCCTGCCTTGTAGATACTACCTTGTAATCTTAGATGCTAAGGCTTTTATCCTATTTTCCTCTATACCTGTATGTGAAGGTGCCATTCTTTATCAAGTTTCACTGAAAAATATACCAACATCTGTGCAGCAAACAAGGGAAATTAATTACTTTGGAGACGTGGGGGAAAACAAAAAGAAATCATATAAATATCAACATTCATTCCAAAAATGTGATATTGAAAACAATTGCCAAATGCAGTAGGTAAGCAATGCCGGGAGAAAAAAGTTAGGAGATGAAACACACACATGAGAAAAGACGACAATAATCAATATATTAATATAAAACAATAATACAGCTGGTACAATAAAGTGGTACCGTGGGGAGACATGCAGTGTATCATTAGTATTCTGCTCTAATGAAACCCACAACACGCAGTGTGCATTAACTAGTGCAAAGTCTTTTCAGCACAGTGAATATTCCACCAGTTTACTGGCCCATTTATTTTAACTGAAAGAGAGATGATCCTGTTGCCAAGCTATCAGATGGTAAAAGGGATATATTTGATGGATAAAAAAAAGAAAGGTCTGCCACAGCTTTGCAAAATATATTTCTAATTTTAATGTGTGTGGTATATAACAGTCATACTGTACCTGCAGAGAAAAATAGAGGTGGGGGTGGGTGAGAGAGAAAGCGGAGGGAGAATGAAGGAGGGGAGGAATATAATTTTAAATAAACAAAAAAAGTCATGGACATCACTCATTTTTTTTTCAACCTGTTCTTGTGATACAGATTGACAGCCCTTTTAATATGAAATAAATCAGCCAGGATAAGGAATGTCTCGGAGAACATACAGATTGAGCGCTGATTGACAGAGCTTCTCTGAAACCCATTCTGTTTGCACTCGCTTTTTTAGCAGCTAACTTGAAAGGATGTCAGGTGCTTTGAAATGTTCCAAGTGTTTTGAACCCAGCAAACAATTGTAAAATGTGCTTATTGGTGCTCAGGCTGAAGCAGGAGCGTGGTGGGGCTCGCTTGAGAACAATGCTGAGGAAGGCAGGCTAGGAGAAATGAAAGCGAAGCTTTCCTCTTCCATTCAGGCACTTTCCAGCCATCAGGATTTTTGGACTGTTGTCAACAACCATACCTAGTTAGCAAGATATTTTAAAGTGAAGATGCCTCATATAGGAAACTTGAATCACGCCTGGGGAGTGTGCAGCATTGCATCCCCTCTATAGACTCCCAGTCACTTTCAACCAAGGATTGACTAGTTGCATTGCTGATAATGAGACATGACATTTTTAAAGCTGTGTGTCCAGTTTGTACCACTGCTGCTTTCCTGTTAGGCTCAGACCAGCATTATGCTGGCTTTGATAATGTTGCAGATAGTCTGGTTGGCTGTCTCCTTGCATTTCCTGAAATGTCCTGTGTCTGTTGTTATCTCACAAAGCAAATACCAGCACGTGTCACGGTCACACCGAGAGAGAAAATATGAAAACCAAGCCCAATGGCATTTGCAGACTCTTTTAGCAGCACACCCTTGAGAATGACAATTTAGGCTTGTATGGGTCATTTTTGTATGAGTGTTTTCTGTATGAGTGACTTTTTTTAAAAAATGGCTTGACATTTTTGCTTTTATGCAAGGTGCAAAAGTCATTCAGAAAGGAGATATTTGGGCTCTCCCTCTGGAAAATCACTTCACTGAGGGAGAGCACTCAGTAACGCAAATAGGACTTGGTGAAAGCTGCTGGGTTCAGCTCAAATGCTCCACCTGAAAGATTCAAATTTTGTTCACAGAGAGTGAAACAGAGAGAGAGCCCCTAAGATAGCAGGTCCACTTACACAGTTCCATTCTCAGGTACTCCAGAGCGAACAGGACAGATGAACAGTCCAGGTGCCAGGCTCTCACCTCTCACCAGTGCCAGGCTCCTCCTGCCATGGTCTTGACTTCTGGTATGGTCATTGCCTCATGCTGGGGAGGCCTCTCTAAGCACCCACATCTCTGCATCCAGTTCCTCCAAACATCAGATCCCCAGAAGGTATTCTCTGTGTAGTCCCTTACTGGCTCACTGATAGTCGTCTTTCAAACCTTTGCAGAAAGAGACAGAAAATTTCCTATATACTGGAATAAAATTTGTGCTACCAGGAGTGAGAAGAAATATCCCTTTCAGTTCTAGATTATTTTAGTTTTTGCCTTCTAGATACAGACTGCCAATGTCCCTCTGATTTGATTTGCTCTCTCATTGCCCTCCTTGCTTCCAGCTCTGGCAAGGACACCAGCATCTCTGTCAATACAGAGATTGTCCTTACAGCTAACATCCCTAACCTGTAACATGCAATTCTCATGTGATTGCATCTCCTGGTATATGAAGACGTTCTCAGAAATGCAGTTCTGCTGTGGCTCAGTGCAGCTGGGTCTACTGGACAAGACAGAGATGGACAAGCACAGGCTGGCACTAGGATGACTGGCATATCTGAGGGATCAAGGATGGGTCAATCTGTTGCACGTGAGCTGACCAGCTGGTCTGTACTTGCACAATAACAGCAAGGTGTTCAGACACACTGGATGCACTGGACGAATCACACCACAGTTTGCCACCAGGGCATTGGATGAACTGCAGAAGTTCTGCTTGAACAGAAATATGAGTCCTCAGGTTTTTGGCTTCAAGCAGGAACACCCTCCTGCCCCATAAGGCATGGTTAGTCACCTAACATGCATGACTATGTGCAACATTGCCTCTGTAAAAATGAGATGGGACTATGTACACCAGGCACTACCTGGGCACAAAGTGAGTTACTGAGTCCAAGCACTCCTCTCCTCTCCTCTCCTCTCCTCTCCTCTCCTCT